>MU785322.1:0-12136 GCA_026770625.1 Nicotiana glauca | reverse complement strand
GCCCCCCAATCATCAAATATTAGAAACATGGCATCAAACTCTGCTCACTCGACATGCTTGATCTCCTCTGAGAGATCGAAACCTTGAGCGTGGATCTCCTCAAGGGTCTTCTTCCGAGATTTCCACCTCTCGTACTCCCTACTATTGCTTGCACGATCAAGGGCCTTCTTCAACTCGGCCCTACAACGGCGGCGCTCTTTGAATAACCAGCTATCTTTTGCCTCGAACGGGTATTATTTATTACGACCTTAGGCCGGATGTTTGCCACCTCGATTTTTGCCCTCGACAGCTCAGATGAGAGCCTCGCGGTCATCTTTTCTCGAGCAAAATCATCCGCGCGATCAGTCTAAAGTTGTGTCTCGAAACCGGACGTCGCAGCTAGAACTCTCTGTTTAGCCCCCAAATAAGCATTAAGGCGCGCCCGCAACTCAGCAAGTTCGCGGTTGGCGGCACCAACCTTGCCCCAAAGTAGCTCCAGCTCATCCGCTTTACCCTTCAACTGGAACAGCAGAAATTTAAAAGACCGGCAAATGTAGAAAGGAGATGTGAAGGAAATACGAGACAACAAGGCAGAATACCTGTTTCTCCAAGAGAACCTCAGAGGCACGGCTTCGGTCCACCTCATGCCTTAAAGAAGCGAGCTCTCTTTCCTTTGCCGCACGCAAAAGCTGGAGGGACCTTCCCCTTTCTCGAGCCTTCTACAGATGGGTCTCGCGACGAAAGAGCTAGGCTTTGAGCCTGTCAAAATCCTGAAAAGGAGCCAAGCGCAAGAAGAAAAAGGAAGGAAATACTGGGCTGGAACATCTTTATCGCGAGCAAAAACTCACCGCAAGACCAGAACGATGAGCCTTACCAAGGGCCGAAGCTATGTCCAATAAAACTTTGGTCCCGGAAGTTGGCCGACCAATCGAATCATTTCCTCTCAACTGTTAAGGAGAAGGTGCCTCACTGCAAGACTCCACACACCGTGGAACAACTTTCCTTTTGCCAGCACTCCCCAACTTTTGAACCGGCAATTTCGCCTCGAACAAACTCCTGGTGCATGCAGTAGGGAAACTGAGCAGATCAGTAGAGGGGAGGCCACCCTCAAAAAATAAAAGAAAAGAGTGGAAAGGGAACGCCAAACACCTACCATAAAAATTTACCTCCCACCTCCCTTTTGAAAGATCTCGCCACCGGCGCCTATTATGAGTCCAGCATGCTGCTAATCTGCGAGACCATTTAGGTAAGTCCGGAACCTCATCAGGCAACCAACAAGCAGCTACAAACAAAACATGAGAAGAAATCGCTGTGAGTCCTACCTCGTATGAAGGAAAGAAAGGACAGCTTGAACAGAGAGCTTATAGGTCGAACTTTATTTCTCGGGGAACGGTAAGAATTCTCCAGGGATAACATAAGTCGTCCGAACTCGAACGAACTGGCTCATCCATCCGTGTTCTCTATCCTCTTGGCCATCGATCATGGGAGATCGAGTAGACCTGCGCTAAAGAGCAACTAGGCCTTGAAAGCGCAATGGCCGGTACAGCCTTATGAGGTGACTAAGAGTGAAATCTATCCTAGCCTTGTCAGCAAAGTATCTCATTGACCGTACTATGCTCCAGAAGAAAGGATAAACCTGCGCTAGCGTTACTTGGTACCTTCTACAAAAATTGAGCACAACCCAGTCCGAGGAACCTGGCTCGAGAACAATGCTGCACACACTCAAGAAGCCTTCAACGTACGCCGTAACATTCTCCTCGGGGAAAGGGGCTTGCAGGACAACGCCTTTCCCTCATCTACATTTTCTCCTGATTTTCTCGAGGTACTCATCTGCCACCAAAAAGGCAATCCTCGACACATGCCCCTGGCGACCCGGACTATTAGGAGGTTTTCCCGACGTAGCAGCGCCCCTCGAGGATATATGCTCCGGGCATCGCTCCCCCGATGTCGGAGAAGGGCCGCCATCGCTAGCCAAAGGAGGAATACAGAAAGAAGTACCCTTCGCCCGAATACCAGACATCAAAGCAGTGGCCATGACCATGACAGAATAACATAGAGAGGAAGAGTATCCAAGTAGAAATCACCTAAAGCAGAGAAATGGGGAAGCTCACTGAAAGTACCTAGCTCTACAGAGGAGATGAGCCTATCAAATAAGAAAATGTAGTAATCGTTGCTTGGGGAAGGAATAGACAAATATATAAGAGCCAGGAAACAACCAACCAAATTTCCCAAACAGGACAATTAATTCTAGTCGCGTTAACATCACACTCCCCTTGGGGAATGTAATGATGGAACTACTCCATACTCCCACATGTTTCGTGAAAAAGGAGGGGGGCCCGAGGAATCTCCGATGATGTTTCCCCGAGCTCACAACTCAACCTTGGCTACAAAATACAAAAGGGCTCCGAAGGTTCATCGCCTAGTTCTCTGAAGCATAATGAACTACCGAAATAAGGGCCCCCTTTTTCTATTAACATAATAGTTGTACATCTTTGCAAATATTTGTAAGGGAGAACATACGAAACAAAAATAAAAATAGGGAAAAGGGCGCTCGAAGACTACTCTTCGCCCTCGTCGGGAATAATTAGATGCTCCAGTTCCTCCTCCATCTCACGGTTCAGATCAGCAGATAGCTCGAAGCCCCGGGCCATGAGTTCTTCCAGAACCTCCCTTTTTCCTTTTGCTTTGGCATGATCAACAACGCAGACCAGTTTCTGCTCGGCCGCCAGGGAAATATCCCGGGCTATCGTATGCGTCGTGGCTGCGTCCGCCTTGTAAGCATCGGCATCTCGTTCCAAACCAAACTGGGCCTCGATCAAAGCATCAATCACCTTACGGGAGTCCAAAAGGAGGCTCGATGACGTCAACAACTCCCCAGCTGCATTTTTATTCCACTCCCTCAACTCGCAAACCTCTGTTTCCAGCTTGGCGATCCTCGAGTTTCCCTAATCAACCTTCATTACAAAGCAACGCGACGAATATGTAAACACAAAACACTCATATGGATGCCGAGCGGAGGAGCGGATATAAAAGAAAGATGAAGAATACCTGTGCAGTAAGAGCGGTCTTCTCCTAGAGTGCTGCCTCTAAAGTAGCTCAAAGCTCTTTCACCTCCTCACCTCCCTAAATGCCTCGAGACCCAGAATCTTGAAATCTCGAAGCAATGGCATCACACTCTTTCTCATTATGTGTCGTTTTCTCACGGAGTTATGATATAAAACGATCGTATATCTCTTTGTACTACAGCACAATAAAGAAATTGAGAAAAGCGATGAATAACGCCCAAGGGCAAAGGGAAACGCTCAAAGAGAAATTTTCACCTGTCGTAGGGATTTCACTGCTGCATCAATGGCCTCAGTTACATCAAGATCAACCCCGTCAGGTATGTCATCGAGGATCTTAGCAAAAGTGCCTTCCTCTTCGAAGGAAGTGGCACCAACCATCCTCCCAGCGTCTCTCAATTCTCCCGACATAACTGAACAGTTTTGGATGAAATGGTTTGGGTTATCAACCCCGTCAAATAGCGGCCCACGCCCCGGGAAGGCTCTAAACTCTAGCTCCGTCCAATCTAAGCCCATAGACCTGCTGACAAAAGCTACTCATAATCGGGACGAGCAGTTTGAAACCACATCGGCGTTCTCACCAACAAGCTCTGGCTCCTTAGCCTTGCTGGCCAAAGCCCTCGTGGACTCGGCAGCCTTGGTCCAGGGCACCTGTGAACCCCTCTCGCTGGTCCTCTACCTTCTTCTCAGCGGACTGCCATCATTGCCGTCTTCCCCGCCTCTACTAGGATCCGGGCCAGAACTCGAGATAGCAGCCTCGTCAGGTCAAGCAGCGGCCACTCTTGTTTTCCTTTTCTTGCTTGTGCCGTCTCCTAAGGCCTCCTTTTAACCACCAGGGGGTGGCCTCATCAACATCTTTTCCCCAATGCGTGCATCAACACGATGAGTGAAGCACAAAGTGAATACAAAATACAAGGTACATACAAAGAAGAAACCCCAGCATGGTTCTTGTCCACCCAGCGCCTATCGGCCATAATGTCCCAAGATCGAGGATGATACAAAAACTTTCTGTCCAAGCGCTCTATCCATCTCGCCAAGTCTGGAACCTCCTCAGGATGCCAAGGAGAAGCCGTAGAAAGTCACCGAGAGGTTATCACAACGCTCGAAAGAAAAGTGGAGGAACAATTAAAGAGAAGATATACTTACGCTAAAAGTTCTACCGTTCGGGAAAAGGCATCCATTGGACCGGGATAATATCCGAGGTGCGCACCCAAATGAACCTGCTCCTCCACCGCCGGTCCTTCCCCTCATCGACGCTTTAAAAGAAAGGTTTCTTGGACCGTTGCCGAATCTTGATCAAGCCTCGATACAACCGAGGACAGTATAATCCAATCAGGTGATTATGAGTGAGAACTTCACCCACAATCTCCTCGGTAAAACGCCTAAGCATCAACACAATCCTCCAAAAGGACGGTGAGATTTGGCCGAGGGTCACTCGTTACCGAATACATGTCACAACCCAAATCAGAGGGCCACGACGAGCACCTGGTGCCTACTCAACCGAGCGCCACGTACCTTATTATTATTTTTTTTTCTATAAGACTCGTCACGGCCATGATAGGCCACAGTCATATATATAATTAATAATATTAGAACTTAACTCACATATCTATTTCAAAAAGATTTTATATAAATACATAGGGACCGACAAGGCCATTGACATATCATACCTAAAGCTATACACATGACACTGTCTGCAAAACCTCTAAGAAAACATGATCCTAATATATAAGTCGGGACAGGGTCTCTGACATCTTCATCAAACAAAGTAAAATATATAGAACGTGACTTGGCAATACTCCAGGAAGATGTGGAGCTCACGAACCAAAAGCTAATATCTGGAGGCAACCTACAGTGGATGGTCCTCACCTCGCCTATCTACACCGCGTGGCATGAAACACAGTGCCCTAGGAAAAGGGACGTCAGTGCGAAGAATGTACTGAGTATGTACGACAGAAATGAAACGTAATAATAATAAGATACTATCTCGGGGAGAGATAAAGGTCAACTTATAACTTGTGACTTGGCGCTGAGGGTCGTAACATGCAGAATAAAACCCATTTGTATTTATAAATAAAATTACGATATAGTAGTTCTGATTAGATCATTCTCGTGGCGTTAACTGCCCAACTAATCAGTGGTAACTGCCCGACCGGCCGTCGCACGGTGATAAATGTATGACTGCCCAACCGGTGGTAAATAATGATACATAACTGCCCAACCGGTGGTAACTGCCCGACCGGCTGTAGCCCGGTGGTAAATGCATGACTGCCCGACCGGCCGTACCTCGGTGGTAAATATATAACTACCCGACCGGCAGTATCTCGGTGGTAAATGCATGACTGTTCGACCGGCCGTAGCTCGGTGGTAAATATGTAACTGCCTGACCGGTCATAGCACGGTGGTAAATGCTTACGGATGAAGATGCATGTATTACTATATCATGAACATTAACATCTTTGTCATATACCTCAATAGACAACTAGACTTAATCGGTCTCAGGGCCACGAGATCGGCAACCCAACTTTGTATCATAGTTCGATATAATACGAGGCTAAACCTTGGCTAATAGCACTCCAGTCTCGATCAGTCATACAAAAAGGAAAAGCCCGATTTTGACCGTGTACACAACCATTATCATTTACCCGTATCCTCTTAAGCTTTGGATGATGTAGAGATGGACATCTTAAAAATATTAGTTATATCTTAGAACTATATTTTTATTGTTCCGAATAAACTCACCAGTTATATACATTTAATCTCTCTAAACATCTATTCATAGGTCTCAAGGTTGCACATGTTTTTTTTTCTAAAGAGGTGTATAAGCTACATGGTACCTTCGCCTCACATATATATATTCAATTTAAATCAAACTTTCAAATGGATGGGAACTATCCGTATCTAACTATCTAGGTAAACGTTCCCCATTTTTAATTTGATTAATCGAAAAAGGCCTAAAAATGTCATTCAACTTTCAATAATGGTCTATCCATACCATCCGTTAAAAAAAATATTCATTTCATGCCACTGCCGTAAAAGAAATGGCTCATTCATGCCATTATTGACTAACGGCAGTGGCATGGATGGGCCAAATAAAAATTGAGTTGTTAGTCAATAATGGTATGGATGTGTCATTTCTTTAACGGCAGTGGCATAAAAATAGCAATTTTTTAACGTATGGCATGAATAAATCATTTCTGAAAATTGAGTGGCATTTTTAGGCGTTCCGTTTGATTAATTAAATCTCTGAAAGGTCAACAATTATTTGGAATTTTACTTAAAATATTCAACTGACTCAAAACTTTGGTTGATTGGTGCCTATCCTTAACAGAGTAATAACCTAATAATCTCCGCTGGATGTTCCTTAATATTACGTCATTTCAAGTCTCATATATGTACCCTCTCCCATAATTACATCTAAAGCTTATGGGACAACAAACATCATAAATTATGATTCATAAGCAATTGAAAGTCTTTTGAATATCACTTATAACATAGACTTCCTTAACTGCTAAGAGTAGAACCACTTATGAATATCATCACGTTTACGTATCGTTACTTGGATCACGCCAAAAGGAAAAAAGGAATAGCCTTAACATACCTGGAGTAAAAAAATTCGGTATAATATTCCGTTGGAAACCTTCGTGGATTGAACTTAGAACCCCAAAAATGAGATTGAATTCTGTTTCTGTTCTTGAAGTCTTGAACGGATTAAGCTTCTGCTTTTTTTTTTTTGAAATTTTTGAACGAAATTAGCTTCTGCATCTTTGAAGCTTTCTGGAACAAATTAAGTTTCTTATCCTTGAAGACTTTGGTCTAGGAAAAATGGAATATGCCTTACTTTTGGATTTTTGACGTCTTTGGTCTTATTTTGTCCAAATGAATGGAACAGATCTTTAATTTGTTAAATCCCATTAATTCCTAGGTAGCCACATAGGACAATATGACTACTTAGTCACCTCCTATATTTGTGGCTTCTTGCCACGTTTTTTTTTTTGGGTATTTTTTAATTTTTTATCCATTTATTAGTTAACTAGGTAAGGTTCCGTTACCCGGTAATTAACCAATTACCCGTATTAAGAATTATCTCAATTTACCTAAAAATACTTTTTATTTTTAATATACTTTATATATTATTTTATCACGGCCATATGGTACCTCAGTTACGTCAAGATCAACCCCGTCAGATATGTCATCGAGGATCTTGGTAAAAGTGCCTTCCTCTTCGAAGGAAGTGGCACCAACCATCCTCCCAGCGTCTCTCAATTCTCCCGACATAACTGAACAGTTTTGGATGAAATGGTTTAGGTTATCAACCCCGTCAAATAGCGGCCCACGCCCCGGGAAGGCTCTAAACTCTAGCTCCGTCCAATCTAAGCCCATAGCCCTGCTGACAAAAGCTACTCATAATCGGGCCGAGCAGTTTGAAACCACATCGGCGTTCTCACCAACAACCTCTGGCTCCTTAGCCTTGCTGGCCACAGCCCTCATGGACTCGGCAGCCTCGGTCCAGGGCACCTGTGAACCCCTCTCGCTGGTCCTCTACCTCCTTCTCAGCGGACTGCCATCATTGCCGTCTTCCCCGCCTCTACCAGGATCCGGGCCAGAACTCGAGACAGCAGCCTCGTCAGGTCAAGCAGCGGCCACTCTTGTTTTCCTTTTCTTGCTTGTGCCGTCTCCTAAGGCCTTCTTTTAACCACCAGGGGGTGGCCTCATCAACATCTTTTTCCCAATGCGTGCATCAACACAATGAGTGAAGCACAAAGTGAATACAAAATACAAGGTACATACAAAGAAGAAACCCCAGCATGGTTCTTGTCCACCCAGCGCCTATCGGCCATAAGGTCCCAAGATCGAGGATGATACAAAAACTTTCTGTCCAAGCGCTCTATCCATCTCGCCAAGTCTGGAACCTCCTCAGGATGCCAAGGAGAAGCTGTAGAAAGTCGCCGAGAGGTTATCATAACGCTCGAAAGAAAAGTGGAGGAACAATTAAAGAGAAGATATACTTACGCTAAAAGTTCTACCGTTCGGGAAAAGGCATCCATTGGACCGGGGTAATATCCGAGGTGCGCACCCAAATGAACCTGCTCCTCCACCGCCGGTCCTTCCCCTCATCGACGCTTTAAAAGAAAGGTTTCTTGGACCGTTGCCGAAGCTTGATCAAGCCTCGATACAGCCGAGGACAGTATAATCCAATCAGGTGATTATGAGTGAGAATTTCACCCATAATCTCCTCGGTAAAACGCCTAAGCATCAGCACAATCCTCCAAAAGGACGGTGAGATCTGGCCGAGGGTCACTCGTTACCGAATACATGTCACGACCCAAATCAGAGGGCCACGACGAGCACCTGGTGCCTACTCAACCGAGCGCCGCGTACCTTATTATTTTTTCTTTTTCTATAAGACTCGTCACGGCCATGATAGGCCACAGTCATATATATAATTAATAATATTAGAACTTAACTCACATATCTATTTCAAAAAGATTTTATATAAATACATAGGGACCGACAAGGTCGTTGACATATCATACCTAAAGCTATACACATGACACTATCTGCAAAACCTCTATGAAAACATGATCCTAATATATAAGTCGGGACAGGGTCTCTGACATCTTCATTAAACAAAGTAAAATATATAGAACGTGACTCGGCAATACTCCAGGAAGATGTGGAGCTCACCAACCAAAAGCTAATATCTGGAGGCAGCCTACAGTGGATGGTCCTCACCTCGCCTATCTACACCGCGTGGCATGAAACACAGTGCCCCAGGAAAAGGGACGTCAGTACGAAGAATGTACCGAGTATGTACGACAGAAATGAAACGTAATAATAATATGATACTATCTCGGGGAGAGATAAGAGTCAACTTATAACTTGTGACTTGGCGCTGAGGGTCGTAACATGTAGAATAAAACCCATTTGTATATATAAATAAAATTACGATATAGTAGTTCTGATTAGATCATTCTCGTGGCGTTAACTGCCCAACTAATCAGTGGTAACTGCCCGACCGGCCGTCGCACGGTGGTAAATGTATGACTGCCCAACCGGTGGTAAATAATAATACATAACTGCCCGACCGGCTGTAGCCCGGTGGTAAATGCATGACTGCCCGACCGGCCGTAGCTCGGTGGTAAATATATAACTGCCCGACCGGCAGTATCTCGGTGGTAAATGCATGACTGTCCGACCGGCCGTAGCTCGGTGGTAAATATGTAACTGCCCGACCGGTCATAGCACGGTGGTAAATGCCTACGCATGAAGATGCATGTATTACTATATCATGAACATTAACATCTTTGTCATATACCTCAATAGACAACTAGACTTAATCGGTCTCAAGGCCACGAGATCGGCAACCCAACTTTGTATCATAGTTCGATATAATACGAGGCTAAAACTTGGCTAATAGCACTCCAGTCTCGATCAGTCATACAAAAAGGGAAAGCCCGATTTTGACCGTATACACAACCATTATCATTTACCCGTATCCTCTTAAGCTTTGGATGATGTAGAGATGGACATCTTAAAAATATTAGTTATATCTTAGAACTAAATTTTTATTGTTCCGAATAAACTCACCAGTTATATACATTTAATCTCTCTAAACATCTATTCATAGGTCTCAAGGTTGCACATGTTTTTTTTTTCTAAAGAGGTGTATAAGCTACATGGTACCTTCACCTCACATATATATATTCATTTTAAGTCAAACTTTCAAATGGATGGGAACTATCCGTATCTAACTATCTAGGTAAACGTTCCCCATTTTTTATTTGATTAATCGGAAAAGGCCTAAAAATGTCATTCAACTTTCAATAATGGTCTATCCATACCATCCATTAAAAAAATATTCATTTCATGCTACTGCCGTAAAAGAAATGGCTCATTCATGCTATTATTGACTAACGGCAGTGGCATGGATGGGCCAAATAAAAATTGAGTTGTTAGTCAATAATGGTATGGATGGGCCATTTCTTTAACGGCAGTGGCATAAAAATAATAATTTTTTAACGTATGGCATGGATAAATCATTTCTGAAAGTTGAGTGGCATTTTTAGGCCTTTTTCGTTTGATTAATTAAATCTCTGAAAGGTCAACAATTATTTGGAATTTTACTTTAAATATTCAACTGACTCAAAACTTTGGTTGATTGGTGCCTATCCTTAACAGAGTAATAACCTAATAATCTCCGCTGGATGTTCCTTAATTGTACGTCATTTCAAGTCTCATATATGTACCCTCTCCCATAATTATATCTAAAGCTTATGGGACAACAAACATCATAAATTATGATTCATAAGCAATTGAAAGTCTTTTGAATATCACTTATAACATAGACTTCCTTAACTGCTAAGAGTAGAACCACTTATGAATATCATCACGTTTACGTATCGTTACTTGGATCACGCCAAAAGAAAAAAAGGGATAGCCTTAATATACCTGGAGTAGAAAAAATTCGGTATAATATTCCGTTGGAAACCTTCGTGGATTGAACTTAGAACCCCAAAAATGAGATTGAATTCTGTTTCTGTTCTTGAAGTCTTGAACGGATTAAGCTTCTGCTTTTTTTTTTTGAAATTTTTGAACAAAATTAGCTTCTTCATCTTTGAAGCTTTTTGGAACAAATTAAGTTTCTTATCCTTGAAGACTTTGGACTAGGAAAAATGGAATATGCCTTACTTTTGGATTTTTGACGTCTTTGGTCTTATTTTGTCCAAATGAATGGAACAGATCTTTAATTTGCTAAATCCCATTAATTCCTAGGTAGCCACATAGGACAATATGACTACTTAGTCACTTCCTATATTTGTGGCTTCTTGCCACGTTTTTTTTTTTTTTTTGGGTATTTTTTAATTTTTTATCCACTTATTAGTTAACTAGGTAAGGGTTCGTTACCCGATAATTAACCAATTACCCGTATAATTAAGAATTATCTCAATTTACCTAAAAATACTTCTCATTTTTAATATACTTTATACATTATTTTATCACGGTCATATGGTACCTTTTATGGTACTAGTCCATAATTATCGGGTATTGACGCTCGACCCGTATTTTATTCCAAATCGGCAACCTTCAACGAAACTCGTTTTCTTTAATTCGTGTACCATTTATCCTTCATGACACTTACTTATTGCTTGTTATAAATAGTATAAATACGTTAACCTCTGGATAATCTCATCCCTGAGTCTACGTCAATTAACTGGAGACGAAACTTTTAACGTAGGAAAAAGGTAAGATGTAACATCCTTCCCCCCTTAGAAACATTTGTCCTCGAATGTTTAAACTTGCAAGATGTACATACATATCCATCTATTATAAATATATATATATATATATATATATATATATATATATATATATATATATATATATATAATAGATGGATATGTATATCTTTCCGGGCTAAACTCCAATGAAACAAATATCATGCTCTCACGGGGTCAGGACGTCGTCCATCCCTAAACTACTTCCTAATCCATTCGTCACCTATGATTCTGTTAATCTATCTTCTAGGCGTTGACACCTATTAGTTGTAATCTTAATAACCGGGTTCATGCTTTGCTTTCAAGCTAGCCTTGATCTCCTTTAGCCCTTCAGACGTAATGCCAACTTATTCTTACATTAATCATATTAACTGGACAATTTGCGTTAATAAGATCGAACATTACCAATAATCACAATACCTGGCACATCATCCGGTGTAGCCTCTGGGTCCTGACGACCTGTCAAAGCATATATGCACCGGAGCTAGATGCTCCACCCCTGCCTCTACCTCTACCAGCTGATGCCTGAGGGCCTCGCTCATGAGGGCGTACTGAAGAGGAAGAGACTGTTATAGATCTAGTGGGCTGAACCATCCCGCTTCTGCCATTTATAGGACAATCCTCATGTAATGATTGGGGTCTCCGCAGGTATAACATACATTAGACCCCTGACGACATTGTCCGGAATGAGCTCTACGGCATTGACTGCACCGCGGAAGGGGCGCCCTCATGTACGCTGAATCCTGTGAGCACGTGATTTTTACCCCAAGTAAAGAATTCCAAAAATTAAAATAAATAAAGGGAATTAATTAGGAA
>MDKF010102931.1:0-11010 GCA_026770625.1 Nicotiana glauca | reverse complement strand
CAGAGAGCTATTTTCTTCATCCATCCTCAGTGCGGTCCACATAGGTTTTTGTGCCCCCCGCACTACATTCTTTGCGGCTGCATAAAATATAGTGCGGTCCGCATTGAAACTTCAGATACTTGTCAGTTTTTTCAGTTTGCCCTGCACTGTATTATCATAATTTTGTAACAACTCACAACCAGTTAGTTCAAAAAAAATAATCTTATACTAGAATGAAAATCAAAGAAAAAATGAAAAGAAAAACACATGGGCTGCCTCCCAAGAAGCGCCTGAGTGAACAATGGTTTTTAGGGCTATGAGAGCAAGAGGATCGAAAAGTTCAAACGGTGGGCCTCAGTACTATTTATAGAAAAATTCCTGGGCCCCAGCCTACCTACTCAATGCGGACCACACAAAATGGCAATGCGGTTCACACCACACACACTTTATAAAAGTTTGCGAAGGCAACCATTGCGGTACGCACAAAATTGAATGCGTCTACAATGGTCCACCACGGACCGCACAAAATTAAATGCGGCCGCGGTGGAAAACTTCAGAGAGCTATTTTCTTCATCCATCCTCAGTGCGGTCCACATAGGTTTTTGTGCCCCCCGCACTACATTCTTTGCCGCTGCATAAAATATAGTGCGGTCCGCATTGAAACTTCAGATACTTGTCAGTTTTTTCAGTTTGCCCTGCACTGTATTATCACAATTTTGTAACAACTCACAACCAGTTAGTTCAAAAAAAATAATCTTATACTAGAATGAAAATCAAAGAAAAAATGAAAAGAAAAACACATGGGCTGCCTCCCAAGAAGCGCCTGGGTTAACGTTGCGACACGACGCATGTTACCATCCAATCATTTGAGATGAAGAATTTCCACCACATAGCTATCATCGATTTTTCCCAAGTAATTAGCAACGTCTGTAAACCATGGCATATCACTCATTGACACAGAAAGTAGCTGCTCATCGGGAAATGCATCATTGATCTCTAGGCATCACACGGCCTTCCTTCCTCCTCCAAGCGTGACAAGTGATCCGCCACTTGGTTTTCACTAAATTTCCGGTCCATAATTTCCAAATCAAACTCTTGAAGTAATAAGACCCATCGCATCAGTCTAGCTTTGGAGTCTTTCTTTGTTATCATGTACCTAAGAGCTGCATGATCAGTGTGCACTATGACCTTGGCTCCCATAAGATATGGCCGAAATTTTTCTATTGCGAACACAATAGACAAAAACTCTTTCTCAATTACCGTGTAGTTCCTTTGAGCCTCATTAATTGTCTTGCTCGCGTAGTACACTGGATGAAACATTTTGTTCACTCTTTGACCCAAAATTACTCCAACCGCAACATCACTCGCGTCGCACATGAGCTCGAAAGGCAAGCTCCAATTGGGTGCGGTAATGATCGGGGTGGTGGTCAACTTATGCTTGAGAAGTTCAAAGGCTTGCATACATCCCTCATCAAACACGAACTTGGCAACCTTTTCTAGTAGCTTTCACAAAGGATTCACTACCTTCGAAAAGTCCTTGATAAATCTCCGGTAGAACTCTGCATGCCCAAAAAAACTTCTAACCCCTTGACAGAAGTGGGAGGAGGAAGTCTTGAAATCACCTCAATTTTGGCTTTGTCAACCTCAATACCATTCTTTGACATTTTGATGACCCAACATTATGCCCTCCTCAACCATGAAGTGGCATTTTTTCCAATTTAGCACAAGATTGGTGTCTTCACACCGGGTCAACACTCAATCCAGATTTTTCAGACATTCATCAAATGAATCACCCACAACACTAAAGTCGTCCATGAACATCTCCAAAATATCTTCCATCATATCGGTTAAAAGGGCCATCATACACCATTGGAATGTTGCCGGTGCATAGCACAACCCAAAGGGCATCCGAGAAAGGCAAAGGTGCCATATGGACAAGTAAAGGTGGTCTTCTCCTGATCCTCCGGAGCAATCAAAATTTGTTTGTACCCAGAACATCCAAGAAACAATAGAAGTCACACCCAGCAAGTCGATCAAGCATCTGGTAAAGGAAAGGCAATGGGAAGTGATCCTTGCGGGTCACCTTGTTCAGCTTGTGGTAGTCCATGCACACCCTCCATCTGGTCATTGTCCGGGTTGGATTAAGTTCATTATTAGCATTTGTCACCACGGTCATACCACCCTTCTTCGGCACACACTACACCGACGAAGTCCACGAGCTGTCATAGATAGGGTATACAACCCCGACATCTAACCACTTGATCACCTCCTTTTTCACAACTTCTTGTATTGCCTCGTTCAACCTCCTTTGATATTCCAAGGAGTGTTTTACATCATCTTCAAGAATAAATCTTGTGCATACAGAATGCGGGGCTTATTCCCCGAATATCAGGTAAAGTCTATCCAAATGCCTTCTTCCGCTTTTTGAGCACCGCCAATATGGCATCTACCTGCATGTTAGTAAGACAAGAGGAAAGAATAACTGGTAAAGTTGAACTAGGTCCTAAGAATTCATACCTGAGGTGTGGAGGCAAGGGCTTCAACTCCAACACCATAGGTTCCTCAACTGAAGGCTTTGTTGGGGGGTTCTTTCTATTTTCAAGATCCAAAGAGAGTTTCCTAGGCTCATAAGAATAATAGCCCATTCCATGTAAAGCATTCACACACTCCACTCGGCCCTCATCATCATTGACATCAAGATTCAACAATACTTTCTCCAAAGGGTCCTCCACATTGATATTGCACTAGTATCATAAATTATCACATCTATGACAAGATCCACAAATGAGCACACTTCAGTACAATTGAGCTGCTTCATTGACTTGCACATATGAAAATGACCTTTTCATCACCCACCCTAAAAGTGATTTCCCCTGCTTCCACATCTACTAGAGCATTCCCCTTAGCAAGGAAAGGTCTCCTCAATATGATTGGAACCTCATAATCTACCTCACAGTCCAAGATCAAAAAATCAGCTGACAAGATAAATTTGTCCACCCGGACAAGCACATTGTTGATGGAAGTCGGCCTCGGTGGCCCAATACCCAAAGTCTTGAAAACTGAGTAGGGCACCAAATTGATACTAGCCCCTAGATCACATAAAACTTTAGCAAAGTCTGCACTTCCAATAGTGCAAGGGATAGTGAAAGTACTGGGATCCTCCAACTTCAAAGCCATTGAATGTACTATAGCACTAATTTGGTGGGTTATCTTGATAGTTTCAATGTCCATGGATCTTTTCTTTGTCACCAAATCTTTCATGAATTTAGCATAGCCAAGCATTTGATCTAAAGCCTCCACCAAAGGAATATTAATGGATAAGCTCTTTATTATGTCAATGAACTTTTTGAACTAATTCTCATTTTTCTGCTTGGCTAGCCTCTGAGGATAAGGGGGAGGTGGCCTAGGAGATGGTGCCTTGGCTTTATGCACAATCGGCTCCAGTATGTCAATTACGTGTTCCCTATATGGGTTCACATCATATTGTGTTTCCAACTCGGCATCTTGAATATAAATCCTCACTTCTTCATTCAAAATTTTATCAACCACATTCTCAGCCACCAAAGGCACTTCATCTTTTTACAACTCAACTTTATCATCCAAAACTTGCTTTTGTTTGGAGGCATTCAAATCACCGCCTCGTCCACTCCTTATAGTTACCGCCATAACATGATTGTTACCACCCTTTGGTTTAACTACTGTATCACTTGGTATAGCCCCCTTAGGGCGAGTATTCAAAGACTGTGAGATTTGGCCTGGCTCAACCTCCAAATTCCTGATTGAAGTGCTGTGAGAAGCCAATTGCGCATCGGAGTCAACATTCCTTTTCATTATATATTCAAACATCATTTCAATTCTACCCATTTCATTGTTGGAAGAACTAGAACCCTGGGATGGAAAAGACGGTGGGTTGCTCGGTTGTTGGTACATTGGGGGCCTTTGAAATCGTTGCCCCTAATTTCCTTGGTTATTGTTACATCTACCCTGGTTGTTGTTTTTTTCACCCCAATTGTTGTTGTTGCACCAGTTTCCCTGATTGTTCCAATTGTTGTTTTGATTTCCCCAATTGATGTTCCCTTGTTGTTGATTGTTTCAATTGTTGTTTCCTTGTTGTTGGTTACCCCAGTTGCCCTGGGATCTCCATTGTTGTTGTTGGTTAGAAGAATTGCCTCTTTGGACTTGATAATTATTCACATATTGCACCTTTTCATTCTGCCCATCATAACAATCATCTTGGAATCCACCACAATCATTGTCAAATTGATCTGAATTCTCTTGGTTCTGTTGACCTCTTTGTCTTCTATTATTCACAAGCATGTTGACACCCTCCATGGAATTTACTAGGCGAGGATTCTGAACTTGTTGCAACTTTGCCTTTGCTAATTGGTTCATTATTTTTGTAAGTTCTGCTATAGCCTGACCATGGTCATGTATTTCTTTGTGCAAATGAGTTACCGTAGGGTCACCCTGTGGCACATTGTCCCTACTTTGCCAATTGGAGGATATGTCAGCCATCTCATCAAGAATAGCACAAGCTTCATCATAAGGTAGCTTCATGAAATTACCTCCAGCCAATTGATTTACTATGCATTGATTCATTGTATTGATGCCCCAATAGAAGGTATGTTGTATCATAGCCTCTGTCATATCATTGTTGGGGAATTCCTTCACTATAGTTCTATATCTCTCCCCGAATCTCGTGCAATGGTTCGGTGGGCTCCTGCTTGAAGGCTAAGATCTCGTCCCGTAATGCAGCCATGTGCCCCGGTGAGAAAAATTTGGCAATGAACTTATCTACCAACTCATCCTAAGTGGTGATGGAACGGTTGGGAAGTCGCTCAAGCCAATCTAATTCCTTCCCTCTAAGTGAGAATAGGAAGAGCCTCAATCAAAGTGCATCCTCGGACACATTGATTTGCTTGCTCCCCCACTATGGATCTATGAACCCTTGAGATGTTTGTAAGCATTCTGAGTGGGAGCACTCGTGAAGTACCCACGCTGCTCCAATACTGTCAGCATCACGTTGGTTATTTGAAAATTGCCCGCTCGTATCCGAGGCAGAACAATTTCACTCGCATAGACTTGGTTGGGAAGAACTCTAGGGGCCACTCTTGGAGATGGCAGAGGAGGGTGAGGAATGTTTTCATTTGTATTGGTCGAGCGGCCTCTACGTTGTCCTTGAGGTACAAGAGGCACCTCATCATCTCCAATTTCATCTACCTCCTCCCCTGCAACCACATTGCCAAGAGGGTCATTGTTGTTTGATGCCATTTAGCACCTGAAGTTGTGACACACACAAATTAGTAAAAAAGAAGGAAAAAAGAACAATTCACAAAACTACTAAGATAGATAATGAAGACCATTAGCTCCCCGGAAACGGCGCCAAAAAGTGATCAAAGTAAACCCTGTACTACTAGAGAGTAGCAAGAGAGGTCGAAGCAACTTTTACCCGATAAGGTCGTGATCGATTTCCATAGGGAGCTAGAAGTTGGAATTGAGTTTCTATCTAGTTAGAATTGTGTAATTGACCTTAGTTTCACTTCTAAACATTTTTTGGGTTTCTGATTAACTTCTAATTTTATACTACCAATATGCTAAATTGAGCTACGTTATGCTAAGAGGACACTATTGAAGATATTCTATGAGATAAAAGGCACTAGGGTGGAGACCTTCACCTAGGTGGATAACTAACGAGTTTTTATGTCTAAGGCTACTTTGTCATACTTGGGGATTACGATATAACCATTACACGATTCTACCCAATCTATACCTCTCGGTAGTTCGAGTGAATTTGCCCTAATTGACTTTCTCAAGATCAATTGGGTATGAACATTTGTGCAAGCAATTAAGGTTCAAGCCGGGTATTATGATATCTCAGTTTAACCCTTTAATTGGGGCTATCAATTCCCTTGAGTACGCCCCAATTCCTTGTTAGACTAATTTTAGAGACTTAGGCTCTCTTTCTCAAGAAGAGCCAAAATCAACAAAGTATAAACTAGTGTTAGCAACCACTAATCCTACAATAAAACCATAAATTAGTCCAAATATCAAACACCCATAGATAATCAAACCTTAAAACACAAGACCCATCAATTACCCACACTAGGGTTGAGACACAACCCTAGCTGAGGGTCTAGCTACTCATGATTAAAGACAAAAACAAAGAAATAGATGAAGATAAACTCATAACAATTAATTAGTAAATCGGACTTGAAGATTGAATGGTGGAATTAAGCTAAAATTACTCAAAATAGCAAAAGAAACAAAGTCACAAGCCAGCTCTACACACAAAACTATCTGCTAACCTAAAAATGAGAAAAGAATCTATTTATACTAGGCTGAAAATCCTAGACAAAAATACCCATGCAGGGCTAGCGTGGACCGCACAAAAACTAGGACGGCCACACTAAGGCTCTGAACTTGAATAATCAGCTCTCTCAACTTGGGCAATGCGGACCGCACTAAATCGAGTGCTGCCGCGATGGCTTCCATTGCGGTCCGCACAAAAGGGAGCGTGGACCGCATTGAGCTTTAACCTTAAAAACACCACTCTCTAAACCTTGGCTCTGCGGATCGTACTAAATCGAGTGCAGTCGCAATGAACCCAATGTGGACCGCACAAAACCCCTTGCAGATGCATTGCCTTTTGGCCTAAATGGCAACCTCTCTAAACATCTCTTGTGTGGAATGCGGTCGCATAATAGAAATGCGGACCGCATATCTGCCGCAGAGTGAGGCAGAATGTTGGTTAAAATTGAAGTCAGTTATGCGGTCAAAATGCGGTCGCATAATCAAAATGCGGACCGCATAGTCGTCGCATATTTTCCTTCGAATTTTGCGAGAGTCAGTTCTGCGGTGCACTTTGCGACCGCAGAACATGAATGCGGACTGCATTCTTAGCGCAGACTGAGTCAGAATGTTTAGTTTTTGGGGTCCATTATGCGGTCCATTATGCGGACCGCATGTTTACTCTACGATCGCATATTTGACTCGAGGCTCCAATTTTCTAATTTTTAACCCGACCTCTCTGTCGATATATTCGATATTATAGCTCATTTTGAGCAATTCTTCTGAGACTTTTAGAGAGAGAGAGAAGGTCTTAGAGGTGGAAAGTGTCACCCATCAAATTCTCCTTGAGCCTTGCTAAAACATTGAAGAAAATCAAGTGAAGACACCTAAATTTTCATTCCCAAGAGGTAAGATTCATAACCCCAGCTCTTATTTCTACACTTAGATACATGGGGCCAGTAGAGAAGTAATTCAAGAGTATAAGAGTGATATTCTCTACATGCATGTCAAACCATAGGGTATTGGAAGGTAGAAAACTAAAAAGAAGGCAATTGGGTGTATAAAATGATAGGAATTCCTCACAAAAACGGGCTAAGATCACGATGCACCTGTAGTGTTTGATGATATGCTCAAACCAAGCTAGAACTTCAATTTTGTCTCTAATTCTCGATTTAATTTGTAATTCTTACTCAATAGATCGAAGTGCTAAGAGTTCCGAAAATTGTAAAAGAGTAAGGAAAAGCTTTATTGAGGTATGTATGGCTAAAACCCCCTTTTTATTAGAAATTGAGCTTCGTCGTCATTTACGAAAGTATGGTAAGAGTTGAGTTGGCTAGTGTATTGATTGTTATTACGCATTAATTGATTTGCATATTTATATACATATTCGTGAAGGGTGTGCCTCAATGTGAATAATGTGCCAATATTGATAATTAGATAATGATGAAAAGTATTGTTATGTGTTGAAATACTTGGGCTATAAGCCAACATTGAAACAAAGAGTTATTCATGCTAGCTATGTGTTCACTTACCTATGATTGCAACTTGAATTATCCTTGATATATGTGTCTATGATCACAACTTGTAAAATGAATATTGAAAAGGGAAAAACGATGTGTTGATGATGGCCATGAGTTCCCATGAATTATTATGATATGTGTGGGGTAAAGATTTGGAGTTGTTGACTAGTAATGCCTCCAATGAGGTGACATAGCCGATTGGGTCGTGATCGGACACCATGCCGCACACGTGGTGGTAATATGCTGATATTGAATTCTGGATAAGGGAAATGAAATATTGATTGAGAGTAACGCCTCTAATGAGGTGACCTAGCCGGTCGGGTCGTGACCGGACTCTGCTCGAGATGGCGGTGGTATTGAGAACAGTGGTGAACACGTGACAGAAACGCCCTAACCTATGTTGTGGAAATTGTATGAAAGATTACATGAATTGTTTCTTTGATTTTTCCATATTATTTTCTTGTATCTGTTTGATAGTTCTTTCTAGTAAAATGGTGATTAGTTATACATACCAGTACAATTCAAATGTACTAATGTCCCTTTTGCCGGGGGCGCTACATTCGTGTTATGATTGTAGGTGGATCCATAGCGGATAGTGTCGATCGTGTGTAGTGGAGCATTTTTCTACTTGAAGTCTCGGTGAGCCCCTTTTCTTCCATGGGGCTATATGGTGTATCTTTTGTTATTACAGCTTTTCACTTTTGAGGTATAGCCGGGGCCTTGTTGCCGACATAGTTATGCTTATCTGTTGTATCTTTAGAGGCTCCAAAGATACTAATGTGGGTTATGTACGGGTGTTCGGGGAGTCCACTATATATATTGTAATCCTAAACTTGTGATCTCTATAAACTGTAACTCTTATAGAATCCTTGAAGCTAGCTTATGTATGGTAAATCTTTGTGATATGAAATGAACCAATGATGTAGTATGCACCATGTATTCTCGTCTAAATTAATAAAAGGCATGGGTTCCATATTCATATTGATTTGGGGTAGAAAGTGTTCGGTAAGGCTTGCTTAGTCGGGTTCACTTGATTAAGCACCGGTCGCGCCTCCCGAAGTTGGGGCATGACAGTGATCTTCTGGGGGGATGCCCCCAGTATTCGACGTTGATTGCAAGAGAAGCCTCAAATACTTGTTGAGTTTTCCTTAGGTAGCGTATAGGTGTTGCCTCATTAAAAACCTGGCCGGTGAAACCCTTCTTGGGATAAAAACCCGATCGAAGGAAAAGAGTGCAATGCATGCTTTTGAAACCTAAAGTCTTTCGAGTTGGGAAGAGCCTCAGCTATTTTGATCAGATACCTGCACTTAGGTTAGTGTAAGATATAATTGAAAAAAGTGGGGGCGATCATACCTTAGTGTTGATAGCGCCTCGGCCCCTGATATATTTTGATCATTTGTCACGAGGATGCGGTATAGTCCTTTGCTTCATTCAGTTCGGACTTAGCCGAGGTTGCAGCTCATTTCTCTATTTTACTATTTTCTTATCCTTTGGCTATTTTGAAGGTAGAGGTACTGATATCGGTGCTACATCATATATTGCAAACATTTCTTTTGCCGCATGTTGTTCCCTGTGGACAGTTTTTATCCCATGCTTTGTCGGGAATTTCATCGTTTGATGGAGGGGGGAGGTATTCCTCTCATGAAATGTATCTATGGATTTCCGATCAAGGCATTGTACCTCATGTCTTCTTTGATGACATGGAATTTGCATTTTGGGTTGTGCCGGCCATGTTGACTAGTAGGGTGATTTCCCCTTTTTTTGGTTCGCTCGCCATGTTGAATCCGTTGAGGACTCGAGAGGTGGGCATGATTTGGTTGAGCAGCCCGAGCTTATCTACCACTCTTGACCTGATAATGTTGGCCGATCTACCTAGATCCATGAGTACACATTTAATTTGAAATGTATTTACAAGGAAAGAGATTACCGATGCGTCATTGTGAGGTTGAGCGAGGTCTCGATGTCCTCGTCGCTGAATGTGAGGGCATCCTCGGGTATGTAACCCCGAGTTCGCTTTTCCCTAGTGATGGATATTTTTATTCTTCTGATTGTGGGTTCTTGTGGTTCATCGATGCTCCCAAGATCATGTAGATAACATGATGTGGCTCATTTATTTCATTCTTCTTGGTCGCCTCTCTTTCCCGGAACTGGTTTTTGGCTCAGTCGTTGAGGAATTCTCGAAGGTGACCTTTGCTTAGTAGTCGGGCTACTTCTTACCGTAATTGATGGAAATCTTAGGTTCTGTGACCGTGTGTGTTCGAGATTCACACACTAAGTTATGGTTTCTTTGTGAAGGATCTGATTGTATAGGCCTGGGTGACCTGGCTCTCTAATTTTACTAATGGCGAACACGATGTCTGATACGTCGATGTTGAAGTTGTATTCCGACAAGAGAGGTGCCTCTGTTGGCCCCCGTGTTCCTATTGAATACTGCTCTGCTGACGAGTCCCCGAGGATTCAGTCCTCGATTCATCCTTCGATCATTGTGGGGCATGTTGCGCCTCAGGGCATTTCTCTTGTCTTCGGCGTATGGTTGGTACCTTTCTTTGTTTGGCTTTGGCTCCTTCGCCAAAAGCCTGCTTGGGTATACCAAGCCCGAGGGGCCCCTAGTTGGTCGTCCTCGAGCCTAATTTTTGACTGATATCGGTTGTGAACGTCCGACCAGGACACGGCAGGATATTCAACCAGATTATGTTTCAGTTGCTTCGAAGCCACTAAGCTTCATTCGTTCAGAGCTTGAGTGAAGGCATGTACTGCCCAGTCGTCGGAGACTAGTGGTAGTTCCATTTGTTCCATTCGAAAGCGAGATACGAACTCTCGCAGCACCTCATTCTCCATCTGCTTAATCTTGAAGACGTCGATTTCCTTGTTGCTACTTTGATGGCACCAGTATGTGCCTTAATGAAAGAATCTACCAGCATGGCAAATAAATCTATCGAGTTTGGGCCAGGTTTTGATACCACATCATTGCCTCTTCAGAAAGTGTTTCCCTGAACTTCTTCAGCAGGACGGACTCGATCTCATCGTCCCTCAGGTCGTTGCCTTTCACTGCACAGGAGTAAGCAGTAACATGCTCGTTGGGGTCTGAGGTTCTGTTATACTTCGGAAGGTCAGGCATTTTGAACTTGTTTGGAATGGGTTGCGTAGCCGCTGTGAGCACGTGATTTTTACCCCAAGTAAAGAATTCCAAAAATTAAAATAAATAAAAGGGAATTAATTAGGA
>MU785318.1:80749-100647 GCA_026770625.1 Nicotiana glauca | reverse complement strand
GAAACCATTACCTTAGACCTTTATTTCAATTGTTTACAATTTAAGCATAGTTAGTTTTCAGCTGTTTATTTATTTCAATCTTGTCTTAGTGATATTAAAAAAATACAACTAAGCCTTAGTTCTCTGTGGGATTCGACTCCAGACTTTTAGACCGGATTATATTTGCAGCGACCGCTTATACTTTTTAGGACAAGAGTTGGGCGTGATCAGGCCTTATAGCAGAATCCGAGCGAGATGGTGATTAGGGTGTGGAATGGTTGATTGCGCCTTAGTTATTGTATTTTCAGACTGGGGTATATTCTATTATTTGCTTATTCATCTATCATACCATTTTATGAAAAGCACGAGAATTTCATAATCAACTCTAAGTCACTAGCGGAACACATACATGATCAGTCATAAATCTTCCATTTGATCTCACCAGGAGAAAAAAATCATAATATGTAACATGTTCCTCATGCAGTAGGAAATATCCATATCAAATCATGGTAGAAATCATCAAGAGCTCTTCGAAACCCATTTGCACATAACTAAGCCATCAGAACTGAATCTCTTTAACTCAACCAAGCCACGTGGGTCGCCAAGCCCAAGATTATTGCCACAAAACACATGTAGAAACTCACCACATCATAAGTACCCAAAGAACTGATCATATCCATTCTCATGTTAATCCAACCTACTACCAAACTGTCCCACTTCTCTGAGTTCTCTTCCAAATTACCCTCAATTTGATACTTCTCCTTGCGAGAACACCACGATCCTTACCCCAAAGCTCACCATAAGAGATCCTATCATAAATACACACCGCCCTAAGGCCCATAAGACGATGTATTCCCTCTTAGCACCCCCAAAGTACCACAATCGAGACACCCACTCTAAAGAGACCTTATGTGAACCTAAAATTGTTTCCTTTACCTCCTTAATACTGAAATGTAGAATCCATAATGATATAGAAATACTGTAAGTCTCGACACCATCCAATGCAAATCTCAGATTCTAGCCATATACAAATTTAGAAAATCTACAAATAAATGTTGAATCCATTAGAACTTTCTCGAGAGTCATTCACTCTGCTAAAATCTCAATTGCACCACCTCAAATGGGCCGAAGAACCGTGTCCCCTTAGCACGACAACACCAAAAGAAGTAACCTCGCCTTGACAAAACTGGGTAAATTCCTACATTGCGCGTACTACATCCCTCATGAATATAAACTCAATCATTCCATAATTCACATATGCCCATAAAGTGTGATACATCAGGCATCAAGAAATTCCTTGTTCAAGTCATCCTCAAACCAAACTCTACAAGTCATAACTGATCCACAAGTATGCCTCAGACCGAAACCAATGCAGCACATAACCGTGCAATAAACTTGTCGATATCAGACTCCCCCACTTGGCTCAAAGCCATAGATCAAAATACTCAATACCACACAATGCCCATACCCTATTACTGCCATAATACCACAGTGCAATTCAACTAAATCATTCATAAGATCATGTAACACAAACCATATAATACCTCAAATCATCTACTAAGCTTGAATTCATCCTCGTGATGGTCATCTCAACTTTCTCAACTAATCCAAACTGAAATCACAACATCTATAACCTACTGGTAGAAAAGAAACCCTCCACAATATCATAAGAATCACACATTTGTAGATTATCCCATAGGTGATAACCCACCTACTTAGCCTTAAACTGACATCTCTCTATACATTTTCATAGCCACAACTACTATGCAATCACTTAATCCTCCTGAGTCTGAACTCATCAAAAATACATGAAAATCTTCTCCGTTCCACAAGTGAAATAACATGGAAGAATCTCTCAAAGACTTTCATAACTCAAGACTCTATGACATATCCACAGAAATCGAGCATCTTATAATACTTTTCACATCTCAAGCACACTCATTCATATCACATTCAAACCATCTGAACATATCCCATAGTCACATTCTACTCATCATATAGCCATCCAACCACTCACTGAGCCGCTAGTCCCACTCATAGGGACACCACTGGACATAAAAGTTCAAAAGCATCTGCTCATAAAACTGAAACTACCGAGCCTAAGCGGCGGTCCAAACTCGGCCTCAAGTCCTCAAATTGACCTATCACCAATACAAAAAAAACCATCTCGCACCTCATCCATGGAATCCATAAGCCATCGATCCACAGTTGAGATTGATCGATCACATGCATATTCGAGTTAGTGGAAGGAGTTTAATGAGATATGCTATAAACTGAATCAATGTCGCGCGATAAGGAAAGAAAAATGGAAAGTTTACCTAAGTGTCATGTAGCCTCTTGAAGCTAGGTACGGACGTCATCATACTGGTCCGCAAGATTCTACTAGACTAATACCAACTTGTTAGTCTCATAACTCGTAGAACCTATGAACCTGGAGCTCTAATACCAACTTGTTACAACCCAAAATTCAACTAGTCGTGATGGCACCTAACCTAACCCTCTAGGTAAGCCAATTAATAACAATCCAGTTCAATGAGATTTAATGAGAAAATAAATGATGAAATAACTGAGCTTTTATACAAAATCTCAAGGACAAGTAGTAGAAATCATAAGCTTCTAAGATTTAGAGTGTACAAAGTTGGTATGAAATAAATAATCATCTGCCTGAAATATACATAAACAAATTAAGAATTCTAAAGCTACCAAGAGAAGAGGCAGCGATGACAGGAACACAGGTACATCTTCAATTCCAGCTTCCGCCATACATAGAAACATCATCATCCATAATCTGCATGCAAAGTGCAAAAGTGTAGTATAAATACAACCGACCTCATGTACTCAATAAGTAACAAACCTAACCTTAGGCTGAAAGTAGTGAGGAGTTGGGACAAAGGTCAGATTCCAACATAAATAGAGAATAACATCTCATAACAATAATAAAAATGGTACAAGAAATAACTCAGAGATATAATGCTCAACTAGTTCATAGGTATGGAAAATAGTCATGCTTTTCAAGTATAATAGTAAAACTCAGTTCCTTCACCAAAATCATCAAAATATAAGTTCAAAAAATTGTAATTTTTTCCAAAACCATTCAACAATAAAGTTTCATTATTAGATAGCATGCGAAAAGGACATCTCTATGCCTACATGTCTATGCATGTAATGTCATAAATGTCACAAAACCGTGTAACATGAGGGAATACATCTCTATGCCTGTGTGTCAAATATACATATCAATACAATTCACCACGGTGATGAATTTATGTACACCCACCCTCAGAGTACTCAATCCCATCGTGGCACACTCCCACTCATCACGCTCAATCATTCAACATACTCAGTCACTCAACACTGTACAGGGTAGATCCAGCCCAAACACTAATAAATCCTACTACAGTGCAAAGCCTGTTTCCATCATGAATCAACAACGACTGCGCTCTCTCTGAGTGTGCAGACTCTGGAGGAGCATATCCAGCCTAAGCGCTATAATAAGCCAATCATGGCATGAATCAATAAATGTTGTTGCGGTGCGTATCCCGATCCCATCATGAATCAATAATACCTGCTACAGCGTGCAACCTGATCCCATCAATATCACTTATAATTCAGCCCTCCTGCCCCAACTTAGTCATCAATCTCTCCAGTCTCTCGGGCTCACAATTTCATGAGAATCAGCCCAAAAATGATGATATGATGTATCAATAAATAGCAACATAGACTGATATATGATGTGCAAATGAATGAGTATGACTGAGTATTTAACTGCAATTTAAGAAAATAACTCAACAGCAGATATGACCTCAGTGGGTCCTAACAGAATAAACATAAGGCCTAAACATGGTTTCTAACATGGATCACAGCTCAGTTACTCTAGCAAGTAGATATCTCATGGATAAAACTAGGATTAGGTAGCTACACAGTACCACATAAACAACCGAGCCATAATTCACACGGTGCATGCCCACACGCCGCCACCTAGCATGTGTGTCACCTTAACACCAATACATAACACATATATTCAGGGGTTTATACCCTCAACACCATGTTTAGAAGTGTTACTTACCTCGAACAAGCCGAATCTAATATCGAGTAAGCCACACAACACTCTAGAATTGCCATACGGCACGCATCAACCTCCGAACAGCTCGAAACTAGCCAAAATCAACCCAAGAACATCAGATAATGCCAAAGGAAACAAACTCATTCGATAAAGGTCGAATCTTTAATCAAAAGTCCAATGTCAACCAAAACGTTAAACCTGGGCTCACACCTCGTAACCCAACAAAACTCACAAAATCCGAAAATCCATTCAATTAAGAGTTCAACTATACAAGTTTGATTCAAATCCAACTCCAAATCGATGTTCAAAACTCAAAAATTCACTTTATGAAACTTTAGACAAAACCCCCAATTTTTCTTTTGAAATCATCAACCAAATGCTAAAAATGAGGATAGATTCATGAAATATAATCAAATCTGAGTAGAGAATACTTATCCAAATCCATATGGTGAAAATCGCTTCAAAAATCTTCTCAATCCAAGGTCTATAGCTCCAAATATGATAAAATGACCAAACCCTCAATTTAAAGCTTCTACCCATCCATGCTCGCACCCGCGATCAAATGAACCACTTTTGCGACCAAAATGCCGCTACTGCGGAGAAACACTAGAACATGCCCATCGCACTTGCGAATTAGTCTCCGCTCATGCACAAACGCATGTGTGAACAAACTTCACCCACCTGCATTGCCTCTCGCTTCTGCTCCCTCACGCACCACATCTGTGCCTTTGTAGGTGCGAAGAAAACTCACATTTATGAACTCCTTCCCCCCAATAAACTCTTTGCTTCTGTGATGCCACTGCTATTTTTGTGCCTCCGCACATGTGCCATAGCTCTGCAGGTGCGGTCACATCAAACCCCTGCCATACCAGCATTAGCAAAATAATCCAAGACTATCTGAACCTTGTCTGAAATTCATCCGAGCCACTCGGGACCTCATCCGAATATACCAACAAGTCCCATAACATAACAAGGACCTACTTGAGGCCTCAAATCACACATAACAACATCGAAACAATGAATCGCACCTCAATTCAAACTTAAATGAACTTTCAACTTTCAATTTACAAAACCCGCGCTGAAATATATCAAATCAATCCGGAATGAACTTAAATTTTGAACACAAGTCCCAAATGATATAATGAATCTATTTAATTCCTAGAACCACAATCTGTATCCAATATCCTCAATGTTAACTCTTGGTCAAACTTATGAACTTTCCAAACCTTTAAATTTTCAACTTTCGCTAATTAGCGTTGAAACCTTCTAGAAATATCCAAATGCAAATCCGAGCATACGCCCATATCTAAAATCACCATGCAGACCTAATGGAACCATCAAAACTTCAAGCCAAGGTCAAATACTAAAAAGTCAAACTTGGTCAATTCTTCTAACTTAAAAGTTTCAATCATGAAATTCATTCTTCCAATTCAATTCTGAATAACATGAAAACCAAAACAAATGATTCACACAAGTCATAATACATCATATGATGCTACTTAAGACTTTATATAGTTTAATGAAATGCAAATTCTTAAAACGACTAGGGAGGTCATTACAGGGACTATCTATATGGGGTAAAATATATTATATTAAATGATCGCATGATAAAGTGATATGTGGAGTCAAAGATAGAGGATGGCTAAAAACGAAAGCAACCATTTCATTTGTTACCAGAAATAATGATACTCATAAAAATGAAATAAATGTCTGACACTCGATAGTATTTAATGAAGAATATTCTACAGCATTTAGTATAATACCTGTTACAAAAGAATATGGGATTTATGCTCACTGTTACACATTCTTCAATGGCCCTCATAATTGACAATGAAGAGGGGCTTGATCATAGGACCTTGTTCCCTAGGTATAGCTGTAAATAGTGAGTTGTACTATTATTGCAAGGGACATGAACTTTTTTGAAAATATATGCTATACTATGTTCAAAGATTAATACTACTTTATCTTCGTGCTTCTTGATTTCATTGTTGTTGTGCCCAAAATCCAAGCTTCTGGAACTATTATTTCTGCTATTTTGTCTATATTCCAAGGCTAAGTACTCTATTTTTATCTAGTTCATCTATTATTATAGGATCAAATTAATTCACTTGTCTATAAACTACGTATAAATTCAATTAGGCTATTTTATGGGTAAGCAATAAAGTTGGACATATTAATGAATGATTAAAGAAACCGTCTCATACATGAGAAAACAAAGTACATAAAAGAAAAACGAAAGTATTAAGTAGCAAGTAAATCCAAAAGGGGTAGAGTCATTTTGATAGTATTTTGTAGGTGGAATATAATAATGCTGGTTTCTTCCACCCTTAGTGTCACGCCCCCTTTTTCTCGTGAAATCGGGTTTATGACATTTGGTTGGGACAACTCTTTCCTTTTGGGAAAGGGGTTTTGTGATTTAAAGAGTCATCGCCTAACGATTTTAAGGTACGCTAGGGCACCTATGGGGTTCAACTATAACTATGCTGGTAACCAGAGATAGGGTTGGGGCTTGAAATTATCCCAAGGGGAATGTGTTAGGCACCCCTCAGAATCTACTAGTGTGGTTCCCGACCAGATAGTTTTGTGAATTTGTGCAATTAACAGGTAAACAAATAAGGCTCAAGTAATAGGGGGTTTTGAAATTAAATACACAAGTGTTTGTTTAAAATTAGTGATAAAGCAAGGTTTTGAAAAGAGTTACAATCTAAGCATGTTGATGAATGAAAGGGGGTCCTAGGTTTGTTTGTAATATGGATCATATCAATGCAATACCCGGTAATCACTCCTCAAAAAAGGGGCTACACGTGGTATTAGTGCACTGGTCATCATATCTATACCTTCCCTTCCTACTCCGTGAAGGTATTAAAGTGAGGATTGGTCTCGACCTCTATTGTATGTTGTTACCCGTCCCATTCCTATTAGTCCCGAAGGAATTTAGGACTACTATTCCTATAAGAAGGAGGTTCTAAGCTGACTCTTAGGTTCAAAGGTAAAATGCTAAGGCGACATACAAAACAAGTATAACTACATTTAGAGGGGAAACATATAAATAATTAAAAGGCCCAGGTATACCTCCGCAAATAATGCATATGAACACCATGACTTAAACACAGTTAAGGTCTGAATTTTAAATCCTAAAACAAGGTGTTTGAGTCAGAACCAGATTCATTATATAACTCAGAAAAGAAGTCTGAATCAGGCATATCTACTGGTTGTAGAAGTTGATAACTAAACAAAGGCGGTTCCAGGGTTTATTATTACTTAAGTCTTGCCTAGGCATAATATTGATGTCCTATGAGCATGATATCTATATTGATTAAGAAAATGAAGTGGAGCAGTAATTAATTTTAAACAGATGACCTGAGATCATATTGGCATGCTTTCTAATGGTATTAGGTCAAGGAAGTATTTGGAAAACTTATTAAAGAAGCGGCACGTTAATTAACTAATCCAATTCAGAGTACACAACGTGAACTAAACGGCTTTTCCAATGGGACTAGTTTTAAATTCTATAGGCGTGATTTCAATTATAGCTACTTAGATCCTATATGCATGGTATCTAAGTATTAAAAGCTGACTTTGGACTTATAGGCATGATTTCTAAGGGAAACGAGTCTAGATACATGTTGTAACGAAAATTGAGCATCAATTAATTTATATCCTATAAGCATGTATCTAATTATAAAGCTAATTTTAACTATATGGGCATGTTATATATTATTAAAGCCATTTAGATCCTATAGACATTGTTTCTAATTGTGTGAAAGTAAAGCATGCAGAATTTATTTTAAACCAGAACAGATCCTATAGGCATGTTATCTAACATACCATCTTTGAAGCAAAATAGACCCTATAGGCACGTTATCTACCCAATTTACCCATAATATACAACTTTTCACCCTTTTCACTAATCACCCCGATATTGTTTACAAATTATTATAGACCAAATGATTGAATTACAAAAGAAGTGTGGAAATAAGAAATTACAACCAAAGGAAGCCTGATCTTGACTTCCTCTCTGAGTTATGTAATGAACAACTTCAATGGCAATATTTCAAAGCCTTTCTCATAACTGGGTAGATCAAAGTCCCCTACGGACCTAGAGGGATCCCGGGCAGTGCTCACACTTAGATCTACATAACAAAATAGAATGAGTGCAGTGTGGAAGGGTCGGCCCTTATGTGTCCAAGTTCAGAGGGAGATCAAGGGTCCCAAGGCAAGGCTCATACAAGAGGGGCAGAACCTAGATTCTAAGAGTATAGTGGAAGTGCAGAACACATGCTGAGAGATTTATTTAAAAGTTGAACTGATAGTTCATTTTTAAAAGCAACTAGTGACTTAGGTGATTGAAATCAGTTGTAATAGTAAAACTTAAACCTACCCAGAATCAGTGGTCATACAAAAAGGGTCAAGGGATTTTGGGGATGCATTGTCTATAGGCACATGACCCCAGCGGGGGTCTGGTCTAGTCATGTACAGCAATAGCTGATGCTGGTATGACCATAAACTAACCAAAGGAACACAAATACATAGAGGGGATAGGGGGGTTTGGGCTTCGTAAGACAGCAAGTGCACAACAAGTGACTAACATGATATGCTTCAAAACACACATAGGGAAAGCATTAATCGGGGAGGGGGGGAACATGTTACAGTATGCTAGTAAATGTAACTTGACTGCAGAATCATAACAGGCGTCAACAAGAATAAGGGAAATTGAAATAATTAAAGAAACATGTTATTGTTGAGGCTAAAAACTAACTAGGACATACCAGTAGAGAATCAAAGTGCAGAAGAGAAGAGTAGGAAGGATTCCACAGTCTAGCCTTGGCTTTCAGCCGGCTAGATAAAGCAATAGCACAAGCAGCACTAAAAAAGAGAATTTTTCAGTGTAACTGTATGTTCTAAACTCAGATTGCTCCTCTTTGAAAGAAGAGAGGGTAGGGTAGTTATAGTTTTGAAAACAAGTGAAGAATAAGGTAATAAGTAAAGTTTTAGCACAAACATGGAAATAATCACAATCAGAATCAATTAACACAAGTGATTCCCTTTAATTAAGGAATCAATGCTTAACGGATACTAACAGGTTTAATTAAGGAAAGAAATCAGTTGGGGGATAGATTGATTATTGCCATATAAGGGGGCAGTAAAAGTATGAAGTAAATGACTGAGTCTAAGTACAAAAATATGCTTAATTTTGGAAAAGGATTCAAGGTAAAACATCACAGTAATTAAGGAAGGGGATCCATCAATTTAAACAAACGAATAAAATTAGGGTTCATAAGTAACCTTTTGCAATTAGCCGCAACATTGAGGGAGTGAGAATCAATCAAGAAAGGCTCATGATTATGCACCTTAACATATAAATAGCAAGGAATGAACAGGCATGCAGGGTCAAACATGTTGACAAAAAAAAAAGCAACACAAACATACAGTAGCAGTGGGGGTAAGGTAGGATTCAGTAGTAAAAGAGACCTATTCGAAGTACAGTAGTCAAGTAGGTCAAGCAGTCACATAGACTCAGAAGTGAAGAAGAACATAGTAACAAGTAAGAGAGTCAAAAATAGGTAAAGACCTTCAAACTCATAGTAATAAGAGAGGAAAACCCTTTTAGGAAATTAGGGCTTCAACAGTAGTCGAGTATAAGAGATGGTAAGAACTCAGAATCAGATAAGTCGAACAAGACAAAGAGAGTCAGAAACAAAGAACTTAATTGAACAAGTACACATTCCACAAACAAGGACAGTTTCAGAACTCGGATAAGACCAAAAGACCTAGGATTTTCAACATGCTGAATCAAGTAGAAAGAAAGCATGAACAAGTCGTTTGAACATAGTAAAATCATGAACAACATTAAAAATAGAGAAGAGATATTTTAAAAATTTAAGGGAAAACCCTAATCGTTGAAAAATGAAGAGCCATTTTGAAAGGAAATCGAAGAACCTTCGAGAAAACACTTAAGAAGTTCGTAATTAACACTGATCTAAGATAAGAGATTTGAAAGAAAATCAAAAGACCTTAAAGCTAGGGTTTCAGAGAACCTAAAAAAGGTGAGAGAAGCCTTGAAAAGTTAAAGATCTAGCCGAAAAAGTCAAAGATTTGACTTGAACAGCCACGAATGACCGGAGAAAGACCAGAGATAGAGGTTGACCAAGGAATATTTGAGATATGGCCATGAAATCGCACAAACGGGCCACCAGAAGATGTAGGAGGCCGGTATACATCTCAATAGACCATGGGAGGCCATGGATTAGGTGGGGATTAAGGTGGATTAGGGTGAAATGGGTGGCGGCAGCTAGGGTTTATGTGAGGCAGCATAGAGAGTTGAGAGAAGGGGGATTCAAGTGCGGAGTTTGGTGGAAAATGAGTTAGGATAAGGGGTTATTTAGGTTTATTTTAGGAAGGGTGAACGGTGGCCGTTGATTTTAATGATCAACGGTTTTGATTAAAAGGGTAGGTGGAGAATCCGGGTTTGGGTTGGTTGAAATTGGGTTGGGGTCGGGTTTAATTGAAATTCGGCTGGGGAAATTGAGTCTGATTTAGGGTTAATTTTAAGCTAAAAGTTAAATACAAGATGGCTGTTATTTAAATAGCCAATTTTCCTCTTTTTAAATTATAAACATAGTAAATAAATTTTTGAGAATAAATTGGAAGCACTAAAATGGTTCACATCATGTAGGTAACAATTTTAAAATATAGGGCTTAATTTTATAAATATAAAATACAATTAAATCTTTAAAAAAGCTAATATTTCAATTATATGCAATTAACTTTAAAAAATACTAAATAAAATTGTAAAAATATGCAACAAAAAAAAATTACCTTAGCCATACTTTGTCATAAGTATAAACATCTAATAAATGAATCATCAAAAATAATAATTTTGGACATAATTATTTTGATTTTATTGAGGAAAAAGGAAAATAAATCGATTTAAAAATCTTTAAAAATTATGGAAAAATAATAAAATATTTGGACATGCTTATGTATGCATATATATGCTATTTTTGAATTTTGCATATTGAAAATATATATAAAAATATTAGGTGTCAACAACTGTCCCTCTTTACCTGGGAAGGATGAAAGAGTTGTCGGGTAAAGATATGATGACCAATTTTGACCGTAGGAAACGAATTTGGAAGATTCAGGCCACACCCCGATTTTCAAGCTGCCTACATATCCCTTGTTTTACAGGAATCAGGTCGTATATAGTTCAGGGTCCGTTGGCGGAGTATGCCGACAGATACTTTCCAAGAATGGACGCAATATCTAGGGCTGGGTGAGTGGACGACTTACGGGAATAGTTATGTTTCATATGACTGCAGGCACTGGAGCGGAGCCGCTTCACCCGAGAAGGCTGTTGCTTGTCGGTTTACCTGTGAATGAGTAATACAAGCATAAATTTAGACATGATGCAAATTCACGTTGGACCATGAATGTTGTCTTTGGATGATTAAGATGGCGTCCTTAGAACATGATGTCCTGGGCCATGAAGCGTATAATAAAGGATTCGAAGAACATGACATGATGTTCTCAGGCTATGAGGATGGTGCCTCTGAACCATGATTCCTTTGAATGATGATATGCAAATGATTGAAAAAAAATCCTCGGGCCATGACATGGTGTTCTCGGGCTATGAAGATAGTGCCTTCGAACGATGATGCCTTTGGATGAGTTGGTGATATTTCAGCTCATGAAGGATGTAGTACCCTGTAGTGATCTTTTAGCCGTGCAATATTATCGTTGTACAATATTATCGCCGTGCAATGTGGCAATCTTTCAGCCGTGTAGTGTGGCGATTGTTCAGCCGTGCAATGTGGCAATCTTTCAGTCGTGCAATGTGGCAATCTTTCAGCCGTGCAATGTGGCGATCTTTCAGTCGTGCAATGTGGCGATCTTTTAGCCGTGCAATGTGGCGATCTTTCAGCCATGCAATGTGGCAATCTTTTAGCCGTGCAATGTGTCGATCTTTTAGCCGTGCAATGTGGCGATCTTTCAGCCGTGCAATGTGGTGATCTTTTAGCCGTGTAATGTGGCAATCTTTTAGCCATGCAATGTGGCGATCTTTTAGCTGCGCAATGTGGCGATCTTTCAGCTGTGCAATGTAGATGTAGACAACATTCAGTCTCGGAAGGCAGAATAGTAGCCTTATGCAATGCATATGTAGTTGGAGGTGGAGCTTAACCTCGGAAGGCAGAATAGTAGCCTTATGCAAGTTGGAAGGCAAAATGGTAGCCTTATGCAATGCAGATGCAAATAGAGGTAAAGCTTAACCTCGGAAGGCAGAATAGTAGCCTTATGCAACTTGGAAGGCAGAATGGTAGCCTTATGCAATACGGATGCAGATAGAGGTAGAGCTTAACCTCATAAGTCAGAATAGTAGCCTTATGTAAGTTGGAAGGCAGAATGGTAGCCTTATGCAATGCAGATACAGATGAGGTAGAGCTTAACCTTGGAAGGTAGAATAGTAGCCTTATGCAAGTTGGAAGGAAAAATGGTAGCCTTATGCAATACAGATGCAGATAGAGGTAGATCTTAACCTCGGAAGGCAGAATAGTAGCCTTATGCAAGTTGGAAGGAAGAATGGTAGCCTTATGCAATGCAGATGTAGATAGAGGTAGATCTTAACCTCGGAAGGCAGAATAGTAGTCTTATGCAAGTTGGAAGGCAGAATGGTAGCCTTATGCAATGCAGATACAGATAGAGGTAGAACTTAACTTCCGAAAGCAGAATAGTAGCTTATGCAAGTAATAAGATAACAAATAATAGTAGAGTTTTCTTAGCTGATGGAAAATCGCAGCCACTACTAAAAAAACCAGGGTTTAGCGACGGACAAAATCTGTAGCTAAATAGAAAAATCCGTCGCTAATCTCATTTAGCGACAGATTAGCAACGGATTATCAAAAGATTTCGCTAGCAACAAGCATTTTAGTGACAAATTAGCGACGACGTTCGTAGCTAATTCTAGTTTTTTTTTGTAGTGGGCGTTGTGATTATTGGGAGCATTGTGACATACGGGGCATCACTGGTGTGCGGATAGCAAATGTTGGCAAGTGTAATGGTAAAGAGAGTCGTATTCTAGTTTGTTACATGAGTGTGCAGTATGTTTTAATGATTTTGCGTTCCTTGTGCTTGTGTCCAAAGAAAAATCATGAGTTTTGTAAGGGGGAAAGGTTAGTTCGTATCCCCGCTGGCTTTTCTTGACTCCTTCTGCTTTGATCCGATGATACCATCTATATCATTGGGGCAGCATTGCTAAACAAAGCAGTTTCGATAATAAACATGCATGATTTTGTAAAGGTATGACATAAATGTATAACTAAAATAGTTTCTAGATGAACCAACGATTGTGACATGGTTCGAGACATTGCAACCTCTCTTGCTACGGAATTTTGAGGGTCCTCCTCAAAATTCTTCCCCAGTTTGATGGGTTAATGTTCCTGATTATTGCTCCTGCGGTGATCGGCTGAAATTACTTTGGAATTTTGAGGGTCCTCCTCAAAATTCTATCCCAGTTTCCAATTTCGGGGGAAATGAAACTTTTATTGAATTGTGACCGAACCCATAGGGCTTCCTACATATCCCCTCTTAAACGGGAATCAAATCAGGCATAGTTAAATTTACATCATATAATGAAAGCATAACGATTACACATAGTAACGCTTGACTGCATCTGAATTAATCGGCTTTGGCCAGACTTCTCCGTCCATTTCTGCAAGTATGAGGGCCCCTCTTGTCAAAACCCGATGAACCATGTATGGGCCCTTTCAGTTGGGAGAGAACTTCCCTTTGGCTTCGTCTTGATACTGGAAAATTTCCTTTAACACCAGCTACCCTGGTTTGAACTGTCTTGGCTTGACTCTTTTGTTGAAGGCTCTGAACATTCTATTCTGATAGAGTTGACCGTGGCAGACCACATTCATTCTCTTTCCTTCAATAAGAGCTAGTTTCTCGTAAAGAATCTTCACCCACTCTGCGTCGTTGAGCTCAGCTTCCTGTATGATCCTTAGGGAAGGAATTTCTACTTCAGAGGGAATGACGACTTCTGTACCATTAATTAGCATATAAGGGGTTGCCTCGGTTGATGTGCGGACTATGGTGTGATACTCTAATAGAGCAAATGATAACTTCTCGTGCCACTGTTTATGCTTCTCTATCATTTTCCTCAATATCTTCTTGATATTCTTGTTGGCGGCCTCTACACCTCCATTCATTTGAGGCCTGTAGGCTGTGGAATTTTTATGTCTGATCTTAAAAGTTTCACACGTGGCTTTCATCAATTCACTGTTGAGATTGGAGCCATTATCAGTGATGATTGACTCTGGGATACTGAATTGACAAACAATGCGGTCGCAGATGAAGTCTGTCAAGACTTTCTTAAACACTGCTTTGTAAGATGCTGCTTTGACCCAGTTGGTGAAATAGTCAATTGCCACTAGGATAATAAACTTGTGTCCATTGGAAGCGGCATGCTCTATTATTCCAATGACGTCCATTCCCCAGGCGGTGAACGACCATAGTGAGCTTGTTGTGTTGAGCTCGCTTGGAGGTACCGTTATCATGTCTATATGTATCTGACAGTGATGACATTTCCAATCATACTGGATGCAATCTGTTTCCATAGTCATCCAAAAGTAACCAGCCCGGAGTATCTTCTTTGCTAAGACAAAACCGTTTATATGTGGTCCACAGGTCCCAGCATGAATTTCCTTTAGTAGCTTGGATGCTTCTTTTGCGTTAACACACCTAAATAGTCCCGGGATTTCTCCTCTGTGAAAGAAGTTGTTGGACAATCTCTGAAGTGTGCATTTCTAAGTATGATTGGCAAGCTCCGAGTACTCTCCTTTTGCTAAATATTCCTTGATATCATGAAACTAAGGCTTTCCGTCTGCTTTCTCTTCAACATGGGCACAGTAAGCTGGTTGATTATGAATTTTAACCGAAATAGGATCAATGAAATTCTTGTTGGGATGTTGTATCATAGATGATAGGGTAGCCAATGCATCGGCGAACTCATTCTGGACTCTGGGAACATGTTAGAATTCTGTCCACGTGAACCACTTTCTTAATTCCTGTACATGATGCAGATACGGGAGTATCTTGGAGTTCTTGGTTCCCCATTCTTCTCACACCTGATGTATGAGTAAATATGAATCTCCAATCACTAGCAGCTCTTCCAATCATGTCAATGGCCATTTTGAGCCCTAAGATGCAGGCTTCATACTCGGCCATATTGTTAGTGCAGGGGAACCTGAGTTTGGTAGACACTGGATAATGCTGACCGATTTCTGATATCAAGACTGCTCCTATGCCAACGCCTTTGAAGTTTGTTGCTCCATTGAAGAACATTTTCCAACCGTCATAGGATTCTGCAATGTCTTCTCCTATGAGTGATACCTCTTTATCAGGAAAATATGTCCTCAAGGGTTTGTATTCTCCATCCACAGGGTTTCCAGCAAGGTGGTCTGGCAGTACCTGTCCCTTGACCACTTTCTGAGCACGTAAACAATGTCAAACTTACTCAACAAGATTTGCCACTTGGCTAGCTTGCCGGTGGGCATGGGTTTCTGAAAGATGTACTTCAAAGGATCCATCCTCGATATGAGATACGTAGTATAGGTAAATAATTAATGTCTCAGCTTCTAAGACACCCAAGTCAAAGCATAGCAGGTGCATTCTAAAAGAGAATACCGGGCCTCGTACGGGGTGAACTTCTTGCTGAGATAGTAAATGCCTTGTTCCTTTCTCCATGTTTCATTATGCTGCCCCAAAATGCAACTGAAAGCTCCATCTAACACTGCAAGGTAGAGTAATAAGGGTCTTCTTGGCTCTTTCAAAACTAAGACTGTTGGTGTTGATAGATACTCCTTGATTCTATCGAAGGCCTTTTGGCAGTCAATGATCCATTTGGTAGCGGCTTCCTTCTTTAACATTTTAAAGATTGGCTCACAGACAACTGTAGATTGTGCTATGAATTGGCTGATGTAGTTCAGCCTTCCCAAGAAAGTCCTTACATCTTTCTTATTCTTCGGCGGTGGTAATTATTGCATGGGTTTGACCTTCCATGGATCCAGTTCTATTCCTCGGAGGCTCATAATAAACCCAAGCAATTTCCTAGTAGGAACCCCAAATGCACACTTTGCAGGGTTTAATTTTAGGTTGTACCTCTGTAGTCTATTGAAAAACTTTCTCAGATCTTCTATGTGGTCAGTGGCCTTCTTGGATTTGATGTTAATATCATCCACATATACCTCTATCTCCTTATGTATCATATCATGGAAAATGATTATCATGGCCCTCATGTAGGTAGCTCATGATTCTTCAGGCCAAATGGCATAATATTGTAACAATACACTCCCCACAGCGTAATGAAAGCCATTTTATCAGTATCTTCCTCATCCATCCAGATCTGATGGTAGCCAGCGAAGCAATCTACGGATGACTGTAGCTCATACTTGGCGCAATTTTCAATCAAGATATGTATATTTGGCAAAGGGAAGTCATCTTCCGAACTGGCTCGGTTGATATCTCGGTAGTTGACATAGACTCTGACCTTCCCATCCTTCTTTGGTACTGGCACAATATTGGCTAACCATGTCGAGTACTCAACCATCTTGAGAACCTTAGCTTTGATCTGCTTGTTGACTTCTTTCTTGATTTTGAAACTCATATCAGGTTTGAACTTTCTAAGCTTTTGCTTTATAGGTGGACACATAGGATCGGTTGGCAGTTTGTGAGCCACAATAGACGTACTCAGACCAGTCATGTCATTATATGACCAGGAGAATATGTCTTCATATTCTTTCAGAAACTCTATATACTTTTCCTTTTCTGTTGGAAATAGGTGAATGCTTATTCGTGTTTTCTTGATGTTTTCTGAACCTCCCATGTTGACAATTTTGGTTTCATCCAGGTTGGACTTAGGTCTATTCTCAAAGTTCTCAGCTTCTTTGATAATTTCCTCGGGTATCTCATCTTCTTCTGAATCAATATCCGTTTGTTGCGTTGTCTCATTGCATGTCACAGTCATTGTTCATCAAGTAGGTAATAGTAATGTTGTATTGGTAAAGTAAGGAGAGATAGCAATAAATACTAAAGTATAAGAAAAGTCAAACATGCTTTTGATAAATTGAATAATTGTTTTGAACATCGACGATCTTATTGCGGAAATTGAAACATGAGAAAAGAGAAAATCATTTGGTAAATAAAGACAATGAATGATGCTTGTTTTAGCCTTGCTACCCCGAGGCTCATCGGGCTCTGGTTGTTCTAATGGTCCAATTCTTGAGATATGCCCCTCTGTTCACAACCAGTATGATGCCAGAATGCACAAACTAACCTTTGGGGAGGGGAAATAAAAAATGAAACTAAAAACAAAAGGTAATCAAGTTAGTGAGGATCATAAAAAGTAATGCAATATTTAAACACATAGTGCATGAATGTAAAGCGTGTCCTAATTTGGGGACCTCTTTGTGCCCAAGGTAGGCCTAGAAACAAATTTATTTGGAGAACTTAGAATGCTAAATGCCTCATTATATTAATAAAAAATAGATGAATCCCAAAATGACATTAGATAAGCAGGAAATAAAAGTCACTAATGGCCATTGGCCTTGTTACATTTTAAAGCGAAAAGGATAAACTCCTATCTACTTTGTCCCAGAAGGACCTTCCCCAGATTTGGCATCCTTGGCTCCTTCGAACAGCTTCCCCAACTCGCGAAGTCCTAGCAACACGTACGCTCTGGCTAGATATCCACGTTCAACCCCTTTAGCCTCTTGACAATCTTCAACCCTTTTAAGAAACTTTCTTTCCAGTTCCACTATGCCTCGCTCTAAGTATCCTAGCCTTCTGTTGGCGTTGGTCGCCATGTCTTTCCATTCATCGATCAGCTTCTGGTTGGACTCTTATATTTCTTAATGTTCACTTTTGCGCTCACAGATCCTTTTGCGAAGCTGGTTATACTTGACTTGCGCCTCGGCCTTTTCACCTACAATCCTATGGCCTCAAACAAACCCCAGATGGCCCAAACCATCATGATTATCTTCCAACCAACCTGAATAGAAAGGAGTACAGTCGGCATGATATCTGTCTGTCTCTATAGTGTCTCTCCCCATTATGATCTTGCAATGCCATATTTGTTGGGCTTGGCACTTGTAAGGACTATCATCATTCTGAAAGTTGGTTTGAAAATGGCTCATCTTGTCGACCCTGGGTATGACTCGCTTCCTGCCAGCTTGCCTCATAAATCGAAGAGAGACATAAGGGTAGGTTCCCCTGAGACCAATTAGTATCAGGAAAGGTGCATCTCTGGATCGGGCGATGAACTCCTCTGTCGGAAACCATTCGAACATCCATTGAACTTGTTCTTCGATTAGATTATCAAATAGCTCAACCCATCGTTTAGTATCCTCAGGCTGGGCGAACATGTCGGGGATGTAATTCATTCGCTTTGGATGATGGAAAGCGATATGATCATCCTAGTCCCTACACCAAATTTCTTGTCGATATTCACCCTTTTAGAGATGCTCTATGAGCCACAGTTGAAGTAGCAGATTGCAGACTTTGAAGTGTTTCGCTCCTTGTTGACACTTCTCTAAGGCTCGGTATATGTCTGCAAAAATCATAGGTACAATGTTGAATGCCTGCCCATCAATCCCTTCCATTAGGGTTTTGGTTACAATAGCCAGCCTAGTATGAATTCTACCTTTCTTCATCGGAAATGCAATTAGACCTAGGAAGCAAAATATGAAGACAAAAACCCTGAGATGGACGTGTCCCAAGGATGTGATGGCAAACTCGCCAGAGTAGGTATGGTAATATTTGTTGTGGTTGTACCTTTCATACAAGTAGTCAAAAAGGATGTATGATTCCTTCAGTCATGTTAATTCTGGATTCTTCTACAAACCCATCATTTTAAAGAAGCCCCTACCTTTGCGATTCTCATGCATTAGCAAGCCTGGAGTTTCCCATACTAGACCGTCCAGTCCCCTTATCTTGTCACGACTCCAGTTCACCCTCCATGAACATGTCGTGATGGCACCTAGTTCCTACAACTAGGTAAGCCTAACATTGCGGAAATTTAATATAACAATGTGGAATAATTAATTAAAAACTGAACATATGTAAGATAATGACAGCATATAAGGCCGCTCGGCCTATACAACCCAAAAGAAATGCGGAAGTTTACAACTCAATCCCAAAACCTGAAAACTCACGGGAACCACATGCTAATAGAAACCTAGTACGCTGCTCTAACTCCAAAATATATAAACAACTGAGAGAAAGGAAAAAACTAGATACTAAAACTGGAATCGAATAGAGACTCCTGGTCTGCGGACGCGGAAGATATACCTCGAAGTCTCCGTATAACTCATCACCTCAAGGATAGTACGCCTGGGTGGAGGAGCCTGGATCTACACATGAAGAAAAAAAACATGCGTAGAAGGGGCATGAGTATACCACAGCGGTACTCAGTAAGTGCCAAGCCTAACCTCGGTTGGGTAGTGACGAGGAAGATTAGGGCCCTACTGATATAAAACATAATGAATAATAAGATAACTAAAACAGTTCAAATAAAGTCTGCAGCAAGAATCTAAACCAGATAAATAACAAAGAGCAGTAATAGAAAGCGAAGGTAACAATACAGGGAATGCGGCCCTCAACAAGGAATAATAGCCGAGGATCTCTTGGTATCCTCATCATATGTAGGGGTGTGCATTCGAATCGGTTTATCAATAAATCGAATCGATTATTTGTTATCGGTTCATCGATAAACGAAATTGAAAAAATCGAAACCTTATTGAAACGATAACGATAAGCATATGTACAAATCGATAATCGATAAGTAATTATCGATAAG
>MU785318.1:62218-79325 GCA_026770625.1 Nicotiana glauca | reverse complement strand
ATGATCATATTTAAAGCTCAAGGGAATGAAGTTCAAATTAATGGAAAATAGAATTAGCAGTGATGATGTATTTTTATTTTTTTAAATACCATTGGAGTGTTGGTGGCATATATTTGATCCCTTACTTTAGTTTCGTTGCATATGTCTATTGACACAATTTTTATGTTATAAACGGTGTTCGTCTTATTTTAGCTTCTTTTTGTCCATATTAGTTAGGCGTGTTTATAGCGATATACTTTCCGTGGAATCCCGCAAATTTTCTTATTGGTGTAATCGATAACCGAATCGATAAGCCCCAAAAATTAATAAATCGAAATCGAAAAAATCGAAACATTATTGAAATGATAACGATAAGCATATGTACAAATCGATAATCGATAAGTAATTATCGATAAGAGTCAAAATCGAATCGATAAATCGAATGCACACCCCTAATCATATGCACTGGGGATCTCTTAGTATCCAAAGGATCTCTTGGTATCCTTATCATATACACTGGGGATCTCTCGATATCCCGAGGATATCTTGGTATCCTCATCATATACACTAGGGATCTCTTGGTATCCCGATATATAGAAATACATGTGCTGGCGATCTCTTGGTATCCTGCACCCTCAATCCAGAATATATCAAGTACAGGGGAATCTCCCGGGAAGCCGTCCCGTAGTCCCAAATTAAACACACAACAACAACAACTCATAATCTCAGAGTAAATGCAAAAATCAGTACAAGAAATAGTAATTTCTAGCCTAACATGCTTCACAGAGTACAAATAATACAGTTAAACAATTAAGCAAGTAAGTCAGCTAAACATGTTTCTCTAAACTAGCACAGGTTTAAACTTACAGTCTAAAATGAACAAGTAAACAGGAAATCTCAATTTAAATGCTTCAAGTAGAAACAGGTTTTCAACAATTAGCTCAAGTACGCGCTCATCACCTTACATACGAGGCATTCAAATACTCAAAGATCATTTCCTAAGGGGGAAAGGTCCCCCACACAAGGTTAGACAAGCCACTTACCTCAAACCGGCTCAATAATCAACTAGGAACCACGCCTTTGCCACGAGTATCCAACTCCAAATGGCCCAAATCTATTCAATTCAATTATAAGTCGTAAATAATATTACAAACAACTGATTCCACTATTAAATTTAAAGCTAGGGCGCGAAAATAGGTAAAATGACCAAAATGCCCCTCAAGACAATGTCTCAGAATTGAATAATTTTCATATTTCCAGAACCCTCGTACTCTCACGAGTCTAACCATATAAAAATCTCCCAAATCGGAGGTCAAATACCCACTCAAAACTCAATAGTTTAGCTAATGAAGTTTTTACCCAATTTATCCAATTTTTTATCCTTAATTCGAATTTTTATGATGTACTTGACTATAAATTTGTGAAATATAACTAAAAAGGATCAAAGAAACGTTACCCAATAATCTCCTCTTAAACCCTCTGAAAATCGCCCTTACCCGTGCTCAAATTGAGTTTTCTAACTTATGAATTCAACCCCTCGAAATTTCTATTTTTTGCACAGGTATTTTTGCTTCTATGGTCCCGCTTATGCAGAAAAGCAACCGCTTCTACTGTTTTCACTTAAGGGACCAGATTCTGCTTTTGCGGACACACAGCCGCTCATGCAGTTCTGCTTCTGCGGAATGTTGACCGCTTCTGTTGTTCCTGAGGAGAAAAGCCAATCTCGCTTCTGTGATGACCAAGTCCGCTTCTACGGTTCCCAAGCCACAGAAGCAAAAAGATACCAGAAGCAGCAGAGCTGCTACTTCTCAACTTCCAAAATTTTTCCATCAACCACCCGAAATCACCCCGAGACCCCCGGGACCTCAAACAAAAACACCAATACTACCTAATACCTTATTCGAACTTGTACCAACCCTTAAAACACCTAGAACAACACCGGAAACCGATTTAATCAATAATTCAAGCCTAAGAACTTCAAATTTCTTCCAAATACGCTTTCGATAAAAAATCTAACCAAAAGAAGTCTGAATGACCTGCAATTTTGCACATACATCCCAAATGACATGACGGAGCTACTGCAACTTCCGGAATTCCATTCCGACCCTTGGATCAAAAACTCACTATCGGACCGGAAACTTCAAAATTTCAAACTTCGGCATTTCAAGCCTAAATGAGCTACGAACTTCCAAAATACATTCCGAACATGCTCCCAACCTCGAAATCACCTAATGGAGCTAACGGAACCATCGGATTTTCATTCCAAGGGTCTTCACATTATTCTGACTACGGACCATTTTTCAACACTTAAGCTCTCATTTAGGGACCAAGCGTCCCAAAACACTCCAAGTCCTAACACCGAACATCTCGACAAACCAAAATAGCATAAATGAACTTAGGGGAAGCAGTTAGTGGGGGATCAGGGCATAAATTCCAAAAACGACCGGTCGGGTCGTTACATATCTCTTCCAACAAAGGTGTTATTTTCATGCCCCCAAAGCAGAATACGGCCCTTTCACAATCCCAAAACAATGTGGCAGCTTCTATGATCATGTTGTTAAGTTGGATCTCCAGAAGGGATGGTAGATTTTCCAGATATTTTCTAACGAGATTTTGGTCACTATAGTGTAAATCTTTCCACCAGCTTAGCAATCTTGGGTGGATGTTGGTGAGCATATCGAATCTAGGGACTCCGTGCCTTATATTTCTGGAAGGCAAATAAGGTTAGACCCTTCCCCCTACCGGACTCGACTAATTAATATTTATGATTAGCATGAAGCAATCTAGTTCTCCAAATAAATGCGCAGAACGTGACGACGTTCATTTTGGGTTTAGGGAAACCCAATGGACTTTGGACAAGGCTATCTTAAAGGATAATTATGTGGACAACATAACTGATCCGACTAGGTTTGACCATGATGCATGCACAATTTGAATAGAGTAAGGTTTCTATAGAGTTTTAGACTGGTACAACTCAAGGGGGAAGGCTCAGAACTATTGACTGCACTGCTGATCGACTAGTTTTACCGTAAATATGCCTTTCCGAATTTAGGGGGTAATGATATAGGAAGAGCGCAGCCACTTATTATAAGTGTTTCTATAGTATTTGTTTGGCATGAGTGGAGTATGATGTTGAGAATGATTATGCAATAATTAAAAGCATGTTGACATGTATTTGCATATTAAGAAAGTGATAAATAAAACAGTTTCATAATTTAAAGCAATAAAGGAAAGAAAACAAAGAAGATATGTCAGTTTTTCTTCTAAAGAAGAAATTAAATGCGTAAAGGAATTAAACAGATAATTGCACATAGGGAGAGGTACAAATTCACAAGAATAATCTGAAATGGTAAAAGCCTAAAAATTCCCCAGTAGAGTCGCCATGCTGTCGTGCCCCCTTTTCTCGCGAAATCGGGTTTATGACATTTGGTTGGTACAACTCTTTCCTTTTGGGAAAGAGGTTTTGCAATTTTGAAGAGTTGCCACCTAACGATTTGAAGGTGATTTAGGGCACCTATGGGGTTCAACTACAACTAATGTTGGTAACCAACGATAGGGTAAGGGCTTGAAATTATCCTAAGGGGGAGGTGTTAGGGACCCCTCAGGATCCACTAGTGTGGTTCCCGACCAAATAGTTTTGTGAATTTGTGCAATTAGCAATTAAACAAATAAGGCTCAAGTAATAGGAGGTTTTGAAATTAAATACACAAGTGTTTGTTTAAAAATGGTGAAAAAGCAAGGTTTTGAAAAGAGTTACAATCTAAGCATGCTGATGAATGAAAGGGGGTCCTAGGTTTATTTGTAATATGGATCACATCAATACAATACCCGGTAATCACTCCTCAAAAGAGGGGATACATGTGGTATTAGAGCACCGGTCATCATATCCATATCTATCATTCCCACTCCGTGAAGGTATTAAAGCGAGGATTGTTCTTGACCTCTATTGCATGCTGATACCCGTCGCATTCCTATCAATCCCGGAGGAACTTAGGACTACTTTTCCTATAAGAAGGAGGTTCTAAGATGGCTCCTAGGTTCAAAGGTAAAATGCTAATGCGACATACAAAACAAGTAGAACTGTATTTAGAGGGGAAACATATAAACAATTAAAAGGCTCAGGTATACCTCCGCAAATAATGCATATAAACAACATGACTTAAAAACAGTTAAGGTCTGAATTTTAAATCCTAAAACTGGGTTTTTGAGTCAGAAATAGATTCATTATATAACTTAGAAAAGAAGTCTAAATCAAGCATGTCTGCTGGTTGTAGCAGTTGATAACTAAACAGAGGCGGTTCCAGGGTTTATTATTACCTAAGGCTTGCCAAGGCATAATAATGATGTCATATGAGCATGATATCTATATTGATTAAGAAAATGCAGTGGAGCAGTAATTAAATTTAAACAGACAACCTGAGATCCCATTGGCATGCTTTTTAACGGTATTAAGTCAAAGAAGTATTTGAAAAACTTATTAAAGAAGCGGCACATTCATTAACTAATCCAATTCAGAGTACACAACGTGAACTAAAAGGCTTTTCCAATGGGACTAGTTTTAAATTCTATAGGCGTGATTTCAATTATAGCTACTTAGATCCTATAGGCATGGTATCTAAGTATTAAAAGCTGACTTTGGACTTATAGGCATGATTTCTAAGGGAAACGAGTCTAGATACATGTTGTAACGAAAATTGAGATTCAATTAATTTATATCCTATAGGCATGATATCTAATTATAAAGCTAATTTTAACCCTATAGGCATTTTATATATTATTAAAGCCATTTAGATCCTATAGATATGGTTTCTAATTGTGTGAAAGTAAAGCATGCAGGATTTATTTTAAACCAGAACAGATCCTATAGGCATGTTATCTAACATACCATCTTTGAAGCAAAATAGACCCTATAGGCACGTTATCTACCCAATTTACCCATAATATACAACTTTCCACCCTTTTCCCTAATCACCCCGATATTGTTTATAAATTATTACAGACCAAATGATTGAATTACAAAAGAAGTGCGGAAATAAGAAATTACAACCAAAGGAAGCCTGATCTTGACTTCCTCTCTAAGTTATGTAATGAACCACTTCAATGCCAATATTTCAAAGCCTTTCTCATAATTGGGTGGATCAAGTTCCCCTAAGGACCTAGAGGGATCCCGAGCAGTGCTCACACTCAGATCTGCATCACAAAATAGAATGAGTGCAGTGTGGAAGGGTCGGCCTTTATGTGTCCAAGTTCAGAGGGAGCTCAAGGGTCCCAAGGAAAGGCTCACAGAAGAGGGGCAGAACCTAGATTCTAAGAGTAAAGTGGAAGTGCAAAGCATATGTTGAGAGATTTATTTAAAAGCTGAACTGATAGTCCATTTTTGAAAGCAACTAGTGACATAGGTGATTGAAATCAATTGTAATATTAAAACTTAAACTACCCAAAATTAGTGGTCATACAAAAGGGGTCAAGGGATTTTGGGGATGCATTGTCTGTAGGCACATGAACCCAGCAGGGGTCTAGTCTGGTCATGCACAGTAATTGCTAATGCTGGTATGACCACAAACCAACCAAAGGAACACAAACACATAGAGGGGATATGGGAGTTTCGGCTTTATAAGACAACAGGTAACTGACAAGATATGCTTCAAAACACATATAGGGAAAGCATTAATCAGGGGAGGGGGGAACAAGTTACATCATGCTAGTAAATGTAACTTGACTGCAAAACCATAACAGGCGTAGACAAGAATAAGGGAAATTGAAACAATTAAAGAAACATGATGTTATTGAGGCTACAATTAACTAGGACATACTAGTAGAGAAGCAAAGTGAAGAAGACAAGAGTAAGAAGGATTCCACAGTCTAGCGTTACCTTTCAGCCAGCTAGGCAAAGCAATAACACAAGTAGGAGTAAAGAAAGAAAGAGTTTTTGAGTGTAAGTGTATGTTCTGAATTCAAATTGTTCCTCTTTGAAAGAAGAGAGGGTAGGGTATTTATAGTTTTGAAAATGAGTGAAGAATAAGGCAATAAGTAAAGTTTTAGCACAAACATGGAAATAATCACAATCAGAATCAATTAACATAAACGATTCCCTTTAATTAAGGAATCGCTGGCTAACGGATACTAACAGGTTTAATTAAGGAAAAAAATCAGTTTGGGGACATATTGATTATTGCCATATAAGGGGACAGTATATGAAGTAAATGACTGAGGCTAAGTACAAAAATATGTTTAATTTTGGAAAAGGATTCAAAATAAAACATCACAGTAATTAAGGAAGGGGATCTATCAATTTAAACAAACGAATAAAATTAGGGTTCATAAGAAAACCTTTTGCAATCAGTCACAAAATTGAGGGAGTCAGAATCAATCAGGAAAGGCTCATGATTCTGCACCTCAACATATAAATAGCAAGGAATGAGCAGGCATGCAGGGTCAAACATGTTGACAAAAAGAAGCAACACAAACATACAGTAGTAGTAGGGGTAAGCTAGGATTCAGTAGTAAAAGAGACCTATTTGAAGTATAGTAGTCAAGTAGGTCAAGCAGTCACATAAACTCAAAAGTGAAGAAGAACATAGTAACAGTTAAGAGAGTCAGAAACAGGTAAAGACCTTCAAACTCATAGTAATAAGCAATGAAAACCCTTTTAAAAAATTAGGGATTCAACAGTAGTCGATTTAAGAGATGGTAAGAACTCAAAATCAGATAAGTCGAACAAGATAAAGAGAGTCAGAAACAAAGAACTTAATCAAACAAGTACACATTCCACAAACAAGGACAATTTCATAACTCGGATAAGACCAAAAGATCTTGGGTTTTCAACATGCTGAATCAAGTAGAAAGAAAGCATGAACAAGTCGTTTGAACATAGTAAAATCATAAACAACATTAAAAATAGAGAAGAGATCTTTTAAAAATTAAATGGAAAACCCTAATCGTTGAAAAATGAAGAGTCATTTTGTAAGAAAATTGAAGAACCTTCGAGAAAATACTTAAGAAGTTTGTAATAAGAAAAGATCCAAGATAAGATCTGAAAGAAATCAAAAGACCTTAAAGATAGGGTTTCAGAGAACCCATAAAAGGTGAGAGAGGCCTTGAAAAGTTACCGATCTAGCCGGAAAAGTCAAAGATCTGACTTGAACGGCCATGGATGGTCGGAGAAAGACCAGAGATAGAGGTTGAGCAAGGACTGAACTAGAACTCTTTGAGATCTGGCCATAAAATCACACAAACGAGCCTCAGAAGATGTAGGAGACCAGTATACATCTCAATCGGCCATGGGAGAACATGGATTAGGTGGGGATTAAGGTGGATTAGGGTGAAAAGGGGTGGCGGCGGCTGGGGTTTATGTGAGGCTGTAGAGAGAGTTAAGAGAAGAGGGATTCAAGGGCGGCGTTTGGTGGAAAATGAGTTAGTATAAGGGGTCGTTTAGGTTTATTTTAGGAAGGGTGAACGGTGGCCGTTGATCTGAATCATCAATGTCGTAGATTAAAAGGGTAGGTGGGTAATACGGTTTGGGTTTGGTTGGTGTCGGGTTTAATTGAAATTGGGTCGGGGAAATTGGGTCTGATTTGGGGTTCATTTTAGGCTAAAAATTAAATACAAGATGGTTGTTATTTAAATAGCCAATTTTTCCCTTTTTAAATTATAAAATAGTAAATAAACCTTTGAAAATAAATAGAAAGCACTTAAATAGTTCACATTATGAAGTAACAATTTTAAAATATATGGCTTAATTTTATGAATATGAAATACAATTAAATCTTAAAAAAGGCTAATATTTTAATTATATGAAATTAACTTTAAAAAATACTAAATAAAATTATAAAAATATGCAAAAAATTACATTAGCCATAATTTGGCATAAATATAAAGATTCAATAAATGAATTATCAAAAATAATAATTTTGGACATAATTATTGGCATGTTATGGAGGAAAAAAGGAAAATAAATCGATTTAAAAACCTTTAAAATTATGAAAAAATAATAAAATATTTGGACATACTTATGTATGCATATATATATGCTATTTTTGAAAGTATTATGCATATTGAAAATATATAGGGAAAAATTGGGTGTCAACACTAAGATCAAGAGGGTCTAAATCTGACTGGAAAGGGAAAATTTCTTGAATGGTAGGACATTTATCCAATTTCACCACATTAAAACTCTAATCTTGCAACTTGTGTTGTGGAAAATATATAACTACATAGTAATAAATCTTCAAAGCAATGTTCTCATTGTAAAATCCAACCTAAATGGGTTGGATATATAACTTGTCACCTTCTTTAAAATTTCAATGTCCACTTTCTTTTCCAACTCCCAAACTTGGTTACCATTCTCAAAAATCCAGAGCTTAATCCCTTTTGGGGACAAACAAGTAACCCCAACTTCCCATTAATTATACTCTACAAGTTGGTAGTCGTTAAGTGATTGTCTCCTAGCTAGTTTAAGGTAAATCAAACCACTTGTATAAACTGCTGGAGCAAACATGCATGTCAAAATAGGATTCCTGAGGGAGTAACAAAATACCTCATACGAAGTGTTCTCCAATATAGAACCAAAATATTACCCAATTAAAGTGAATAATCATCAATATTAGCCATTCATACCTTTTGTCTTCCAACTTTTGAGTATTGCCCGAAAATTTTCATGTGCAGAAATGGCCTCAAGATTGAATAATTTTCTTGGCTTGAATGAAGCATTAGTATTTATACCAAGAAAGCAAATATCACACATATATTTTTTACTTCTAGAATAATTTAAGACACATGTAGGCATGAATCAAGTTTGTATGATATCAATAAAATTGCATGCTTGTTTGTCCTAATATCTTATGCAAGTGACATGATTTATGCAAGACAAGTACTCAAGATATCTAAAGTCTCTAAGTAGTGGACAAAAGATAATACCAAATAGAGTAACAATGTGATGTAGCTAGTGTACTCAAAGTGTATATAGGTGACTAATATGTATATACCGGGCTATACTTTACTAAATTAATAACTAGATATGTATCACCTAATACAGCGGGAAGAACTTGAATAAATCTTAGTGATACCAATCACTTCTTTAGATCATGCATTGTATTTCCTTCATCCTCTATTGAATACATAAGAACTTTGAAGTATATTTAAGCATGTGCCTCGACCAGCCAATATGCAAATATCATTGATCCTTTTTATGGCTAGACTTAAGAATTTCTGCAAAATAAATTAGTTTTTTTTTTGGTACCCAGACCTTTTTGGGTCCTTCACAGTTAGTAGCTTGTATTATTGGAGATACATGTAACTATTTAGGTATCCAAATAAAGTTTTATCTAACATGGCTTTTGGCATAATTACATGAAAATTCCTTATGTCCAAAATTATCACATTAATGACATGTAACAAATCAGGTACCTTAGTCGACTTAAAGCTTTCCTGAGTTGATTTGTTTGAGGTAGGGCGTCTACTTATAGATCCCTTTTCACTCAACTTGAAGTTATTAAGAAAATGAGTCTGCTTGTTTGGTTGATCAAAATGATGACAAGAAGATTTGTGCAAACTATTCAGTTGTTTGCGAAGTTTCACATTTTCTTCTTGAAGTAAGACATTTTCAACTTGATTTTCTTCGAGTAGAAGATCCCGCTCTTCCTTTTCTTTTTTTCAAAGTGTTGTGTTCTTCAAGTTGGGTCTCCCAGTTCTTCTTCTCCCGTTTAATATTCTTGAGCTCATCAAATATTTTTTTCATATCTTTTAAAGCCTGTTCTACGATATTTTGAAGTTCATTACATTTATCACAGTCAAGAGATATTACCTCACTTGTTTCACATTGGGCCACAACGCAGTTGCTTATAGATTCTTCATGATCATTGTCTGATATATCTTCATCACTCCAGGCACCAAAAGATATTATTTTCCCATTTGTTCACTTTGTGCCATGAAACAAAGGTTGGCAGCTCCACTATGATCTTTATCTAGCATATATTCATCACTCTATACGCTGGAAGATTTTCTTTTTCAATTGCCATTGGCTAGTCTCCTTTTTAGTTCTGGACAGTTGGCTTGGATGTGACCATAATTTTCTCATTCGTAGAATTTTCTATCCTTATTTTTCTGCTCCCTTATTTCACTACCTTCTCTAGAACTTGATTTGACTCTTCTATTATTCTTGCTTCTTCATGTCATGTTAGATACAACTCTAGAAAATAATGCAATATAATTTTGATGTTTGTCTCCTTCATCGTCTTCACTTTCAAACTCGATAATAGTTGATTTAGAAGCAACACTCTTTCTCTTCTCTTCATGTACATGCCTTTTGAGATGGTTTTTCTCAAAGGCTATAAGGTTTTCATGAATTTCATCATATGATAATTTGTCAAGATTTTCGTATTCAATTCGAGTAGTTTAAGTGTGTTTCAACTCGTTAGATGAGAATTAAGAACTTGAAGTTCATACGTTTGACTCAATTGATTTTAGGGGTGATTTTAAGATTTAGCGTTGTTTTGGGTGTTCCGAAGATTCGAGTAGGTCTGTTTCACAATTTCAGACTTGTCAGTATGTTCAGGCGGGGACCGATTGCCACGAGCGTTAATCGGACGAGGCTCGAGTGAAGTTGGAAAATTAAAAAGGGCTGAAACATATGGTTTCTGTCATAACTGCACCTGTGGTTGGTCAACCGCAGGTGCGAGACCGCAAAAGCGGTCGTCCTACCACAGATATTGCTAAGGAAGCCAGTCTAAAACCACAAAAGAGAATCCCTAGCCGCAGAAGCAGCTGCGCATATGCGGCTTCAAGAATGCAGAAGAGGTCCCAACCCGCTTGGCCCATTTCCGCAGATGCGGCCTATTTCTCGCAGAATCGGGACCACAGATGCGGTCTACTAACCGCAGAAGCGAAAAACGCTGAAGCAATGAGCTTTATTTAATACAAGCTCCAGCCATTTTTGACCATTTGGCATACGGGTATTGAGCAATTTTGGAGCTCTTGAGACGGGATTTCAACATACCATCTTAATGTAAGTTCATCCCCCTTATTTCTAAATTTAGTACTCGAGTTTTAGGTATATTAACACCTAAAGATCTTGAGAAATCAAGGGATTAGATCTAAACCTAGGGTTTTAATAAAACTTAGATTTTACCACAAATTTGGTTATGAAATGAAGTAGAAATCATATATTATTGATCCTTAGGTTACAAAGAACAACTTCCTTCGAAAAATTTTGGAATCCGGTCACATGGGCCTAGGGTCGAATTTTAGGGAACTCGTGTTTAAGGTTGGAAAATTGTATTAATAGTTGGAATGTGATCTTGTGAGCTTGTATTGACTAGTTCTTACCTCATTTAAGTAGTTATAGATTTTTCGGGTCAAAATTGAGACTTCGGACTCGTTCTTAGTATTGGAAGCACATTTTGGAGCGAGGTGAGTCTCCTTTCTAACATTTTAAGAGGAAATTGTCCCCATAGGCTATTTAATTAAATAATGTATGCTAATTGTGGGGGCTACGTACGCACGAGGTGACGAGAGTCTGTGCGTAGCTATTATTATGTTAATTGTCTGGGTAGTTTAGGACCTTTATCATGCTATGTTTGTATATGTCTATGTCCTTTCATGTTAATGAGATCCCCTAACACTTGTTAGAAATTGGAACAATATATAAGAATGCATGTACTCATTTTATAACTCGTGTGAACATATTTGACTATGATTATGCCTTATGTGCCCTTTGATAATGATTTATATTGTGGATTGGGCCGATCGCCTCGGTAGAAATAGATGCATCTATGGTTTATGCCATTTGACCCTCTGGCAGTGTACATTTCTTTTGTGTTGGACTGGGTCGTACAACCTCGGCATAATGTGCACATGATATCTTTGTGAATTCATATTCAGGACTTGTCTTGTTCGATGTCCTGAAATGTAAATGGCTAATTATGAAATTTCCTAGAAACTGACTTGTCATTTCATGCCATAAATTGCTATATAAATTGTGATATTTATGCATAGTAAAACAATTATTGTATTAAATGACCCTAGTAAGTGTCAAGTCGACCTCTCGTCTCTACTTCTTCGACATTAGACGGAATACTTATATGGTACATATTGTTTATGTACTTATACTACGCTTCTGTACTTAATTGTACAGGCTCTGAGGCAGGTATATCTGGCTATCAGACCGGTGTGCATCACTGACTTTATTCCGAGGCTTCCACGGTGAGCTGTTTTATCTTCATGTGTCGACCAGCAGCTGATGGAGTTTCTCTTATTTTTGGCTGCCTATTCTGTTTTAAACAATAGGATAGATTTATTATTTTGTATATTCTATTAGTTGCCCATAGCTTGTGACACTAGGTCTTGGAACACACTTAGAGGCTATAGGGTATTAGGAATACTACTCCTTATTCATTTCCTATCATGCAATGGATAGTATACTAAGTTTCTCTCTTTTATTCTCTCACAGATGGTGAGGACTCGCACGTCAGATGTTCCTGAACTGGGAGGCGTCGCTCCCCTATTGCTAGAGGCCGGCGGAGGGCGTCAGCCCGAGGTGGGGGAAGAGGGCATCCCAGAGCTGTCCCAGTAGCACCACCAGCAAATCCGACTATTGAGGAGCACGGCGAGGTGCCACCAGCTGAGCCTACCCCGACGGACTTTATGATAACACCGGGTTTTTAGGAGATCATGGGCCGGATGCTACGATTCATGGACACCATGACTCAGGCTGGTTTACTTCCAGCAGATCCTGCTATATCACAGGCAGGAGAGGGAGCACAGACCCCTACTGCCCAGGCTCATGGTCATGCAGTTGCAGTATATCAGACTCTGGGTGCACTACCCGCGGATGGGACTCAGCCAGTTACTGCGGTGGTTCCTGAGCCCAGACCAGCTGTAAATGGTGACCCGCAAAAGTTGTTGGATAGATGGACTAGACTTTACCCTCCTATCTTTGGGAGTGAGTGTCATGAGGACGCCTAGGACTTCATTGATAGGTGCCGGGACAGACTGCACAATATGAGAATATTGGAGTCATATGGATTTGACTTCACTACTTTCCAGCTGGAGGGCAAGGCTCGTAGATGGTGGCAGTCGTATGTTCTTGGCAGGACAGCAGGTTCTCCTCCTATCATTTAGGGTCAGTTTACACAGTTATTCCTAGACCACTATATTCCACCCTCTAAGAGGGAAAAGTTATGGTACCAGTTTGAGCAGCTTGAGTAGGGTCAGATGTCCGTGACTAATTATGAGGCTAGGTTTTCTGAGCTATCCTGCCATGCATTGATGATACTTCCTGCTGACGCAGAGAGGGTGCGGAGGTTTGTCGCAGGGTTGCATTCTGGCAACAGGGCCAACATAGCCCGAATGAGGGAGATGGGGACACCTAATTAGTTAGTGGTAGAGATTTCTCAGAGGATTGAGGGCTACCGTTTAAGGGGTAGGGAGCAGATGCAGCAGGGTAAGAGGGCTAGATTCTTCGGAGAGTTCAGAGGTGCCTCAGTTAGGGGTAGAGGTTAGTTTGGGAGGGGACAGCCCAGTAGGCCGCCACATTCAGCACCACCACCTCCTCGAGGTGCTCTGGCAAGTCCCTATTTTAGTGTTATACCAGAGAGTTCTTACAGGCCACAGCAGTTTAGGGTTCCTCTTGTGGGTATCCAGGTCCTCCGTGTTCTACTGATTCGTACTTCAATACTATGCCGGAGGGTTCATACCATCCACCGGCTATTCAAGCTTCTTCTAGTGGGTCTATAGGCCATCAAGGTTAGCCATCGGAATGGTAGGTCACCGCACCGCGAGGTTGTTTTGAGCGCCGCGCTTCTTGGTCACATGAGGAGATATTGTCCCAAGCTTCTGGGCAATTCAGTACAGCAAGGTCAGCAGCCTATGAGTTCAGCACCAGTTGCCCAGCCTTCTAGGGGTGGGGGACAGGGTGGTAGAGGTCGTCCTAGAGGTAGAGGTCAGACAGGAAGAGGTCAGCCAGCTACTTCTCAGTCAGGTGGAGGCCAGCCAGCCGGTGCTCCAGCTAGACCAGATGCATTAGCCTCAGATGCCTTTATCACAGGTATCATTTCCATCTGTAGCAGAGATTATTTGATATTATTTGATCCAGGGTCCACCTATTCATATGTATCATCTTTGTTTTCTCGTTTTCTGGTTATTACTCCTAAGCCCTTAGGCACTCATGTTCATGTGTCCACTTTTGTAGGCAATTCTGTGGTTGGGGATTGGATCTACCGGTCCTGTGTGGTCATATTCTGTGGTTTTTTAGACTAGATCAGATCTCATATTGCTTGGCATGATTGACTTTAAGATCATCCTGGGCATGGATTGGTTATCTCCACATCACGCCGTCCTAGACTGCCATGCCAAGACTGTTACTTTAGCGATGCTAGGGTTTCCAGGGTTGGAGTGGAAGGGTTCCAAAGTTGATACATGTAGCCGGGTTATCTCTTTCCTGAAGGCTCGGCAAAAGGTTGAGAAGGGGTGTCTGGCATATTTGGCTTATGTTCGGGACACCACCGCAGAGTCTCTGATGTTTTATTCAGTTCTAGTAGTTCGAGAGTTCGTAGATGTGTTTCCTTCTAATCTCTCTGGCATGCCATCGGATTGTGATATTGATTTTTGTATTGATTTAACTCCAGGCACCCAGCCTATATCTATCTCACCGTACTGTATGGCTCCGAAAGAGTTGAAGGAGCAGCTTGAGAATTGTTAGCAAAGGGGTTTGTTAGACCCAGTGTGTTGCCTTGCGGTGCACCAGTGTTATTTGTGAAGAAGAAGGATGGGACTATGCGGATGTGCATTGATTACCGCTAGTTGAACAGAGTCACCATCAAGAACAAGTATCCATTGCCTCATATCGATGATTTGTCTAACCAGTTGCAGGGTGCTAGGGTGTTCTCTAAGATCGACTTGAGGTCACAGTACCATCAGTTGAAGATTCGAGACTCGGATGTTCCGAAGACTGCATTCCGGACTAGATATGGCTATTATGAGTTTCTAGTGATGTCCTTTGGCTTGACTAATGACCCAGTAGCATTTATGGACTTAATGAATATGGTTTTAAACTGTATATTGATTCCTTTATCATTGTCTTCATTGACGACATCTTGATATACTCACGTAGCCTGGGGGAGGATGAATAACATTTGGGGGTAGTATTTTAGACCTTGCGAGAGTAGAAGCTATGCGCTAAGTTCTCCAAGTTTGAGTTCTGGCTAGAGTCAGTGGCATTTTTGAGGCATATTATGTCAGGGGAGGGTTGGATCCCAAAAAGATTGAGGCAGTTTAAAGTTGGCCACGTCCTACTTCAGTGACCGAGATTAGGAGCTTTCTGAGGTTAGCAGGCTACTACAGGAGATTCGTGCAGGGTTTTCATCTATTCCATCACCTCTGACTAGACTGACCCAGAAGGGTGCTCCATTCCATTGGTCTGATGATTGTTAGGCGAGCTTCCAGAAGCTCAAAACAGCTTCGACTACAGGATCGGTTTTTGTGTTACCTTCTAGTTCAGGGATGTATACAGTATATTGCGATGCTTCACTCATTGTATTTGGTTGTGTATTGATGTAAGAGGGGTGAGTTATTGCATATGCCTCCCATCAGCTGAAGATTCATGAGAAAAATTATCGTATGCACGATCTAGAGTTGGCGGCGATTGTTCATGCTCTTAAGATATGGAGGCATTACCTGTATGGGGCATCATGTGAGGTTTATACTGATTATCACAGCTTGCAGCATCTGTTCAAGCAGAGGGATCTTAATCTAAGGTAGCGCAGATGGCTTGAGTTACTGAAAAATTATGACAATACCATTCTTTATCATCCGAGCAAGGCAAATGTGGTCGCGGATGCCTTGAGCAGAAAGTACGGGTAGCTTGGCATTCATTCCAGTGGAGAAGAAGCCACTAGCTTTGGATATCCAATCTTTGGCTAACAGACTTGTGAGGTTGGATATTTCAGAGCCCAGCTAAGTTCTTAGTGTTGTTGCCCAGTCTTTATTATTGGGGGAGATCAAGGCCCGGGAGTTCGATGATCCTCATTTGGCAATTCTCAGAGAGACGGTGCTATAGGGTAGTGCCAAGGAGGTTTCGATTGGCGAGGATGGTGTCCTGTGACTCTAGGGTCACCTATGTGTTCCTAATACTGATGGCTTGAGGGAGAGGATTCTAGCAGAAGCACATAGTTCACGGTATTCTATTCACCCAGGTGCTACGAAGATGTATCGTGACCTGAGACAACATTATTGATGGCGACGGATGAAGAAGGACATAGTGGAGTACGTGGCTAAGTGTTTGAATTGCCAGCAGGTTAAGTATGCGCACCAGAGGCCAGGTGGCCTACTTCAGTAGATGCACATTCCAGAGTGGAAGTAGGAGCGTATCACTATGGACTTCGTAATGGGATTTCCATAGACCTTGCAGAAGTTTGATGCAGTGTGGGTCATTGTTGACAGGTTGACCAATACGACACACTTTATTCCGATTATGACTACTTACTCTTCAGAGAGGTTGGCTTAGATTTACATTCGGGAGATAGTTGCACGGTATGCCTATTTCCATCATATTAGATAGAGGCCCTCAGTGCACTTCTCATTTCTGGAGAGCTGTTCAGGGTGAGTTGGGGACCCATGTGGAGCTTAGCATAACATTTCATCCACAGACAGACGGGCAGTTGGAGCAGACAGTTTAGATCTTAGAGGACATGCTTAGAGCATGTGTGATTGACTTTGGGGGTCAGTGGGATCAGTTCTTTCCTTTGGCAGTGTTTTCTTACAATAACAGTTATCAGTCCAGCATTAAGATGGCCTCATATGAGGCTTTATATGGTCGGCAATGTCGTTCTCCAATCGGGTGGTTTGAGCCCGGGGAGGCTAAGTTGTATGGTATATATTTGGTGAAAGATTCCTTGGAGAAGGTGAAGCTAATTCAAGAAAGACTTCGCACAGCACAGTCCAAACAAAAGAGCTATGCGGATCAGAAGGCGCCTGATGTATAATTCATGGTTGGCAAGAAAGTCCTCTTGAACGTCTCGTCAATGAAGGGTATTATAAGGTTCGGGAACAAGGGCAAGTTGATCCCAAGGTTCATTTGCCCATTTGAGGTGTTGAGGAGAGTTGGGGAGGTTGCTTACGAGCTTGCTCTACCCCC
>MU785318.1:5595-61042 GCA_026770625.1 Nicotiana glauca | reverse complement strand
CCCCCCCCAGTTTATCAGGAGTTCATCCAGTTTTCCACGTGTCCCTGCTCTGGAGGTATCACGCCGACTTGTCCCGTGTGTCAGACTTCAGTACTATTCAGTTGGATGAGAGCTTGAGTTACAAGGAGGAGACAATTGCTATTATAGATAAACAAGATTTCCAGTTAAGATCCAAGAGGATTTCAGGGGTAAAGGTCCAGTAGAGGGGCCAACCAATCGGGGAGGCGACCTGGGAGTCCGAGAAGGACATGCGAAGCGGATACCCTTATTTATTCAGCACCTCAGGTACTTTTCTACGTCCATTTGAGCATGAACGTTTGTTTAAGAGGTGGAGAATGTAAAGACCCGACTGGTCATTTTGCTTTTTAGAACCCCGTTCCCCAAAATAAAACTTCTCGCGCTTGCTCTAACAGATTTACGAACCGCAGGGATGGTTGGTTCGGGTTTTAGAAGAGTTTGAGTTGAAATAGGCTCACTAGATTCTAAAAGATTTTCTTGAAAAGTTAAGTTTGACTTCGGTCAACATCTTTAGTAAATGGACCCGGACTAATGATTTGATGGTCCCGGAGGGTCCGTAGCAAAATATGGGACCTGGGTGTATGCCTAGAATTGAATTCTGAGGTCCCTAGCCCGAGTAATGAATTTTTGTTGAAAATTGTTAAACTGGAAATTCTAAGGATTAAAAGAAACTAAATAATGAGTGATCACCTTGGTATCAGGATCGTATGTTGGTTCCGAAGCCCAGTACAGGTCCAATATATCAGTTAGGACTTTTCCACAAAATTTGGTGTCAATCCGAGTAGTTTAAGTGTGTTTCGGCTCGTTAGAGGAGAATTAAGAACTTGAAGTTCATAAGTTTAGCTCAATTGGTTTTAGTGGGTGATTTTTAGATTTAGCGTTCTTTCGGTGTTCCAAAGGTTCGAGTAGGTCCGTTTCATGATTTCAGATTTGTCGGTATGTTCAAGCAGGGCCTAAAGCCCCGAGCATCAATCATACGAGGCTCGAGTGAAGTTGGAAAATTAAAAAGGACTGAAGCATATGGTTTCTATCATAACCGCACCTATGGTTGGTTAGCCGTAGGTGCGAGGCCGCAAAAGCGGTCATCCTACCACAGATACGGCCAAGGCAAGCCAATCCAAAACTGCCGAAGCGAATCCCTAGCCGCAGAAGCAGATGCGGCTTCAAGATCGCAGAAGTGGTCCCAACCCGCTTGGCCCATTTTCGCAAATGCAGCCTATTACTCACAGAATCGGGACCTCAGATGCGGCCCCCTAATTGTTGAAGCGAAAAATGCTAAATCAGTGAGCTTTATTTAATACGAGCTCGAGCCATTTTTTTACCACTTGGCACACGGGTATTGAGCAATTTTGGAGCTCTTGAGACAGGGTTTCCACATAACATCATAATGTAAGTTCATCCCCCTTTTTTCTAAGTTTAATACTCGAGTTTTGGGTAGATTAACACCTAAAGATTTTAAGAAATCAATGGATTAGAGCTAGACCTAGGGTTTTAATAAAACTTAGATTTTACCACGAAATTGGTTATAAAATGAAGTAGAAATCATATATTATTGGTCCTTAGGTTACAAAGAACAACTTCCTTCAAAAAAATTCGGAATCCAGTCACGTGGGCCCGGGGTCGGATTTTAGGAAACTCGTGTTATAGGTTGGGAAATTGTGGTAATAGTTGGAATGTGATCTTGTGACCTTGTATTGACTAGTTCTTACCTCATTTAACTTATTTTGGATCGTTCAGGTCCAAATTGAGAGTTCGGGCTCATTCTTGGTATTGGAAGCGCATTTTGGAGCGAGGTAAGTCTCCTTTCTAACCTTGTAAGAGAGAATTGTCCCCATAGGCTAGTTAATTAAATAATGTTTGCTAATTGTGGGGGCTACGTATGCACGAGGTGACAAGAGTCCGTGCGTAGCTATTATTATGTTAATTGTCCGGGTAGTCTAGGACCCTTATCATGCTATGTTTGTATATATCTATATCCTTTCATGTTAGTGAGATCCTCTAAGACTTTTTAGAAATTGGAACAATGTATAAGAACGCATGTACTCATTTGATAACTCGTGTGAACATATTTGACTATTATTATGCCTTATGTGCCCTTTGATGATGATTTATAATGTGGATCGCGCCGATCGCCTCGGTAGAAATAGATGCATCTATTGTTCGTGCCATTCGACCCTCTGGCAGTGCATATTTTTTTTGTGTTGGACCGGGCTGTACGACCTCGGCATAATGTGTGCATGATATCTATGTGAATTCATATTCAGGACTTGTCTTGTTGAATGTCCTAAAATGTAAATGGCTAATTATCGAATTTTTTAGAAACTGACTTGTCGTTTCATGCCACAAATTGCTATATAAATTTTGATATTTATGCACAGTAAAACAATTATTGTTTTAAATGACCCTAGTAAGTGTCAAGTCGACCTCTCGTCTCTACTTTTTCGAGATTAGACGGGATACTTACTGGGTACATATTGTTTATGTACCCATACTGTGCTTCTGTACTTAATTGTACAGGCTCTGAGGCAGGTACATCTAGCTATTAGACCGGTGCGCATCCCTGACTTTAGTCTGAGACTTCCACAGTGAGCTGTTTTCTCTTCCTGTGCCAATCAACAGCTGATGGAGTTTCCCTTATTTTTGGCTGACTATTCTGTTTTAAACAATAGGATAGATTTATTATTTTGTATATTCTACTAGTTGCCCATAGCTTGTGACACTAGGTCTTGGCACACACTTAGTAGACAGTTCTTTTGGGGTTGTATAATTATTACTGAATATTTCTTATTATCATATGTTTTTAAATTACGTAAATTAAGATAAGTGTTGTAACTATTTTTGGGTAAGTAAAAATAAAAATTCACTAATAATTTTGCGTCATCTTGCACGATAATTGTGTTGGGTGCCATCACGACCTAAGGTGAAATTGGGTCGTGACAATGTGGTATCAGACACTAGGTTCAAGTAGGTCTCACGAGTCATGGGCAAACCCAATAGAGTCTTTCGGATCGGTACGGAGACGTCTGTATTTATCTCTGAGAGGCTATAGGGTATTAGGAATACTACTCCTTATTCATTTCCTATCATGCAGTGGACAATATACTAAGTTTCTCTCTTTTATTCTCTCACAGATGGTGAGGACTCGCACGTCAGATGTTCCTGACCCGGGATGGCCGAGGTAGAGGCGGCGGAGGGCACCGGCCCGAGGTAGGGGACGACGGCGTCCCAGAACTGTCCCAGTAGCACCACCAGCGGATTCGATGGGAGATCCTATTATTGAGGAGCAGGGCGAGGTGCCCCCAGCTGAGCCTACCCCGGCGGACTTTATGACAACATTGGGTTTTCAAGAGATCATGGGTCGGATGCTACGGTTCATGGACACCTTGACTCAGGCTGGTTTACTTCCAGTAGATCCTACTATATCACAGGCAGGAGGGGGAGCATAGACCTCTACTGTCCAGGCTCATGGTCATGGAGCTGCAGTATATCAGACTCTGGGTGCACTACCTGCGGATGGGACTCAGTCAGTTGTTGTGGTGGGGCCTGAGCCCAGACCAGCTGCAGATGGTGACCCACAAAAATTATTGGTTAGATGGACTAGACTTCACACTCCTGTCTTCGAGGGTGAGCATCATGAGGATGCCCAGGACTTCATTGATAAGTGCAGGGACAGACGGTACAACATGAGGATATTGGAGTCGCATAGGGTTGATTTCACTACTTTCCAGCTGAAGGGCAGGGCCCGTAAATGGTGGCAGTCGTATGTTCTTGGCAGGCCAGCAGGTTTTCCTCCTATCACTTAGGGTTAGTTTACACAGTCATTCCTAGACCGGTATATTCCACCCACTAAGAGGGAAGAGTGGCGGTACCAGCTTGAGCAGGGTCACATGTGCGTGACTGATTATGAGCTGAGGTTTTTTGAGCTATCCCTCCATGCATTGATGATACTTTCTACTGACGCAGAGAGGGTGCGGAGGTTTGTCGCAGGGTTGCATTCTGGCAACAGGGCCAATATGGCCCGAGGGGTGGAGATGGGGACTCCTTATTAGTTAGTAGTAGATATTTCTAGGAGGATTGAGGGCTACCGTTTGAGGGGTAGGGAGTAGATGCAGCAGGATAAGAGGGCTAGATTCTTCGGGGAGTTTAGAGGTGCCTCGGCTAGGGGAAGAGGTCAGTTTGGGAGGGGACAACCCATTAGGCCCCCACATTCAGCACCAACACCATCTCTAAGTGCTCTGGCACGTCCTTATTTCAGTGCCATACCATAGAGTTCTTACAGGACACCAGCAGTTCAGGGTTCCTTCGGTGGGTATCCAGGTCCTCAGTGTTCTACTGATCCGTACTTTAGTGCTATGTCGGAGGGTTCATAGCAACAATCGGCTATTTAGGCTTCTTCTAGTGGGTCTACAGGCCATCAAGGTCAGCCATCAGGACAGCAGGTCTCCGCACCGAGAGGTTGTTTTGAGTGTGGAGATCTTGGTCATATGAGGAGATACTGTCCCAAGCTTCGGGGCAATTCAGTACAGCAGGGTCAGCAGCCTATGAGTTCAGCACCAGTTGCCCAGCCTCCTAGGGGTGGGGGACAGGGTGGTAGAGGTCGTCCTATAGGTAGAGGTCAGACATGGAGAGGTTAGCCAGCTCCTTTTCAGTCAGGTGGAGGCCAGCTAGATGGCGCTCCAGCCAGACTAGATGCATTGGCCTCTGATGTCGTTATCACAGGTATCATTTCCATCTGTGGCAGAGATTCTTCGATATTATTTGATCCAGGGTCCACCTATTCATATGTATCATTTTTGTTTTTTCTCATTTTCTAGTTATTACTCTTGAGCCCTTGGGCACTCCTGTTCACGTGTCCACTTCTATGGGTGATTCTGTGGTTGTGGATTGGATCTACCGGTCCTGTATGGTCACATTTTATGGTTTTGAGACTATAGCAGATCTCCTATTGCTTGACATGATCGAATTTGAGATCATCCTGGGCATGGATTGGTTATCTCCACATCACGCCGTCTTAGATTGCCATGCTAAGACTGTTACTTTAGCGATGTTAGGGTTTCCAGGGTTGGAATGGAAGGGTTCCACAGTTGATACATCTAGCCGGGTTATCTCTTTCCTGAAGGCTCGGCAAAAGGTTAAGAAGGGGTGTCTAGTGTATTTGGCTTATGTTCGAGATACCACTGTAGAGTCTCCGATGTTTTATTCAGTTCTAGTAGTTCGAGAGTTCACTGATGTGTTTCCTTCTAATCTCCCTGGCATGCCACCAGATCGTGATATTGATTTTTGTATTGATTTGGCTCCAGGAACCCAGCTTATATCTATCTCACTGTATCGTATGGCTCCGAAGAAGTTGAAGGAGTTAAAGGAGCAGCTTGAGGAGTTGTTAGCAAAGGGGTTTGTTAGACCCAGTGTATTGCCTTGGGGTGCACCAGTGTTATTTGTGAAGAAGAAGGATGGGACTATGCGGATGTGCATTGATTGCCGCTAGTTGAATAGAGTCACCATCAAGAACAAGTATCCATTGCCTCACATCGATGATTTATTTGACCAGTTGCAGGGGGCTAGGGTGTTATTTAAGATCGATTTGAGGTCACAGTATCATCAGTTGAAGATTCGAGACTCGGATGTTTCGAAGACTGCATTCCAGACTAGATTTGGCCATTATGAGTTTCTAGTGATGTCATTTGGCTTAACTAATGCCCCAGTGGCATTTATGGACTTGATGAATAGGGTTTTCAGATTGTATATTGATTCCTTTGTCATCGTCTTCATTGACGACATCTTGATATACTCACGTAGACTGGGGGAGTAGGAGCAGCATTTAAGGGTAGTGCTTTAGACCTTGCGAGAGTAGAAGCTATACGCTAAGTTCTCCAAGTGTGAGTTCTGGCTAGAGTTAGTGGCATTCTTGGGGCACATTTTGTCATGGGAAGGTTGGATCCCAAGAAGATTGAGGAAGTTTAGAGTTGGCAACGTCCTACTTCAGTGACTGAGATCAGGAGTTTTTTTAGGTTAGCAGGCTACTACAGGTGATTCGTGCAGGGTTTTTCATAAATTTGCATCATCTATGACTAGATTTACCCAGAAGAGTACTCCATTCCATTAGTCTGATGATTGTCAGGCGAGCTTCCAGAAGCTCAAGACAGCTTTGACTACAACACCGGTTCTTGTGTTACCTTCTATTTCAGGGACGTATACAGTATATTGTGATGCCTCATGCATTGGCTTAGGTTGTGTATTGATGCAGGAGGGGCGAGTTATTGCATATGTCTCCTGTCAGCTGAAGATTCGTGAGAAAAATTATCGTATGCACGATCTGGAGTTGGCGGGGATTATTTATGCTCTTAAGATATTGAGGCATTACCTGTATGAGGCATCATGTGAGGTTTATACTGATTATTGCAGCTTGCAGCATCTGTTCAAGCAGAGGGATCTTAATTTGAGGCAGCGCAGATTGCTTGAGTTACTGAAGGATTATGACATTACCATTCTTTATTATCGGAGCAAGGCAAATATGGTCGTGAATGCCTTGAGCAGGAAAGCAGAGATTATGGGTAGCTTGGCATTCATTCCAATGGAGGAGAAGCCACTAGCTTTGGACATCCAATCCTTGGCTAATAGACTTGTGAGGTTGGATATTTCAGAGCCCAGCCGAGTTCTTGCATGTGTTTTTGCCCAATCTTCATTGTTGGGGGAGATCAAGGCCCGGGAGTTCGATGATCCGCATTTGGCAGTTCTTAGAGAGACGGTGCTACAGGGTAGTGCCAAGGAGGTTTCGATTGGCGAGGATGGTGTCCTGTGACTCCAGGGTCGCCTTTATGTTCCTAATGCTGATGGCTTGAGGGAGAGGATTCTAGCAGAAGCACATAATTCGCGGTATTCTATTCACCCAGGTGCTACGAAGATGTATCGTAACCTGAGATAGCGTTATTGGTTGAGAAGGATGAAGAAGGACATAGTGGAGTACGTGGCTAAGTGTTTGAATTGCCAGTAGGTTAAGTATGAGAACTAGAGGCCAGGTATCCTACTTCAGCAGATGCCCATTCCTAAGTAGAAGTGGGAGCGCATCACTATGGACTTCATAATGGGATTGCCACGGACCTTGCGAAAGTTTGATGCAGTGTGGATCATTGTTGATAGGTTGACCAATTCGGTACACTTTATTCCGATTGTGACTACTTACTCTTCATAGAGGTTGGCTAGATTTACATTCGGGAGATAATCCGGTTGCACGGTATGCCTATTTCCATCATATCAGATAGAGTCCCTCAGCGCACTTCTCATTTTTGGAGAGTTGTTCAGGTTGAGTTGGGGACCTGTGTGGAGCTTAGCACAACATTTCATCCACAAATAGATAGACATTCGGAGCGGACAGTTTAGATCTTAGAGGACATGCTTAGAGTATGTGTGATTGACTTTGGGGGTCAGTGAGATCAATTCTTGCCTTTGGCGGAGTTTGCTTACAATAACAGTTATCAGTCCAGCATTGAGATGGCCCCATATGAGGCGTTATACGGTCAGCGATGTCGTTCTCCAATCTGGTGGTTTTAGCCTGGGGTGGCTAAGTTGTATGGTATAGATTTGATGAAAGATGCCTTGGAGAAGTAGAAGCTAATTCAGGAAAGACTTTGCACAGCACAGTCCAGATAGAAGAGCTATGCGGATCACAAGGTGCGTGATGTATCATTCATGATTGGCAAGAAAGTCCTCTTGAAAGTCTCGCCAATGAAGGGTATTATGAGGTTCCGTAACAAGGTCAAGTTGAGCCCAAGGTTCATTTGCCCATTTGAGGTGTTGAGGCGAGTTGGGGAGGTTGCTTACATTCTTGCTCTACCCCTTCCCCACAGTTTATCGGGAGTTCATCCAGTTTTCCACGTGTCCATGCTCCAGAGGTATCACGCCAACTTTTCCCACGTGTTAGACTTCAGTACTATTCAGTTGGATAAGAGCCTAAGTTACGAGAAGGAGCCAATTGCCATTATTGATAGACAAGATCACCAGTTAAGATCCAATAGGATTTCAGTGGTAAAGGTCCAGTGGAGGGGCCAACTAGTCGAGGAGGCGACCTAGGAGTCTGAGGAGGACATGCGAAGCAGATACCCTCATTTATTCATCACCTCAGGTACTTTTCTATGTCCGTTTGAGCACGAACGTTTGTTTAAGAGGTGGAGGATGTAAAGACCCGACCGGTCATTTTTCTTTTTAGAACCCCGTTCTCCTAAATAAAACTTCTTGTGCTTGCTCTAACTGATTTACGACCCGCGGGGATGGTTGGTTCGGGTTTTAGAAAAGTTTGAGTTGAAATAGGCTCACTTGATTTTTAAAGATTTTCTTGAAAAGATAAGTTTGACTTTGGTCAACTTTTTTAGTAAACGGACCCGGACTCGTGATTTGACGGTCCCGAAGGGTCCGTAGGAAAATATGAGACATGGGCATATGCCCAGAATCGAATTCTAAGGTCCCTAGCCAGAGTAATGAATTTTTGTTGGAAATTGTTAAACTGGAAATTCTAAGGATTTAAAGAAACTAAATAATGAGTGATCACCTTGGTATCGGGCTCGTATGTTGGTTTCGAAGCCCAGTACATGTCCAATATATCAGTTAGGACTTTCTCGCAAAATTTGGTGTCAATCCGAGTAGTTTAAGTGCGTTTCGGCTCGTTAGAGGAGAATTAAGAACTTGAAGTACATATGTTTGACTCAATTGGTTTTAGGGGGTGATTTTTAGATTTAGCATTGTTTCGAGTGTTTCGAAGGTTCGAGTAGGTCCGTTTCATGATTTCAGACTTGTCGGTATGTTTAGGTGAGGCCCGAGAGCCCCGAGCGTCAATTGGATGAGACTCGAGTGAGGTTGGAAAATTGAAAAGGGCTGAAGCATATGGTTTCTGTCATAACCGCACCTGTGGGTGGTCAGATGCAAGTGCAAGGCCGCAAAAGCGGTCATCCTACCACAGATGCGGCCAAGGCAGGCAAGTCCAAAACCGCAGAAGCGAATCCCTAGCCACAGATGCGGCTTCAAGATCGCAGAAGCAGTCCCGGCCTGCTTGGCCCATTTTCGCAGATGCAACCTATTTCTCGCAGAATCGGGATTGCAGATGCGGTCCCCTGACCGTAGAAGGGGAAAACACTGAAGTAGTGAGCTTCATTTAATACGAGCTTCAGCTTTTTTTTAGCATTTGGCACATGGGTATGGAGTGATTTTGGAGTCTCATCAGACGAGATTTCCACATAGCATCGTAATGTAAGTTCATCCCCCTTATTTCTAAGTTTAATACTCGAGTTTTGGGTAGATTAACACCTAAAGATTTGGAGAAATCAAGGGATTAGTGCTAGACCTAGAGTTTTAATAAAACTTAGATTTCACCACGAAATTGGTTATAAAAATGAAGTGGAAATCATATATTAATGATCCTTAGGTTACAAAGAACAACTTCCTTCGAAAAAATTCGGAATTTGGGCATGTGGGCCCGGGTCGGATTTTAGAAAACTCGTGTTTAAGGTTGGGAAATTGTGTTAATAGTTGGAATGTGATCTTGTGAGCTTGTATTGACCAGTTCTTACCCCATTTAACTAGTTTTGGATCATTCAACTTTAAATTGAGAGTTCGGGCTCGTTCTTGGTATTGGAAGCGCATTTTGGAGCGAGGTGAGTCTCCTTTCTAACCTTGTAAGAGAGAATTATTTCCATAGGCTTGTTAATTAAATCATGTATGCTAATTGTGGGGGCTACATACGCACGAGGTGACGAGAGTCCGTACGTAGCTATTATTATGTTAATTGTCCGGGTAGTTTAGGACCCGTATCATGCTATGTTTGTATATGTCTATATCCTTTCATGTTAATGAGATCCCCTAAGACTTGTTAGAAATTGGAAAATGTATAAGAATGCATGTACTCATTTGATAACTCATGTGAACATATTTGACTATGATTATGCCTTATGTGCCCTTTGATGATGATTTATAGTGTGGATCGGGCTGATCGCCTCGGTATAAATAGATGCATCTATGGTTCGCGCCATTCGACCCTATAGCAGTGCACATTTCTTTTGTATTGGACCGGTCCGTACGACCTCGGCATAATGTGCGCATGATATCTATGTGAATTCATATTCAGGTCTTGTCTTGTTGAATGTCCTGAAATGTAAATGGCTAATTATGGAATTTCCTAGAAATTGACTTGTCGTTTCATGCCATAAATTGCTATATAAATTGTGATATATATGCATAGTAAAACAATTATTGTATTAAATAACCCTAGTAATTATCAAGTCGACCTCTCGTCTCTACTTTTTCGAGATTAGAAGGGATACTTACTAGGTACATATTGTTTATGTACCTATATTACGCTTCTATACTTAATTGTACAGCCTCTGAGGCAGGTACATCTGGCTATTAGACCGGTATGCGTCACTGACTTTAGTCCGAGACTTCCACGATGAGCTGCTTTCTCTTCCTATGCCGATCAGCAGCTGATGGAGTTTCTCTTATTTTTGGTTGTCTATTCTGTTTTAGACAGTAGGATAGATATATTATTTTGTATATTCTACTAGTTGCACATAGCTTATGACACCAGGTCTTGGCACACACTTAGTAGACAGATCTTTTGGGGTTGTATAACTATTACTGAATATTGCTTATTATCGTATGATTTTAAATTGCATAAATTAAGAAAAGTGTTGTTACTGTTTTTGGGTAAGTAAAAATAAGAATTCATTAATAATTCAGCGTCGGCTTTCCCGATGGTGTTGGGCGCCATCACGACCTGGGGTAAAATTGGGTCGTGACAAGTTGAATATGGTCTTCCAAAGGATTTTAGATCCCAACTATTATATTAAATCAGCCAAACATGTCTTCAATGGATTCATCATCCTTCATTTGAAACAACTCATAATCAAGAAGCAGAAGATTTATCCTTGTCTCTTTTATTTTACCGGTACCTTCATGGGTAACTTTAAGTTTATCCCATATTTCTTTGTTTGTGTCACAACTCTTAAATTCTTCTCTGCATATAGCATTGTATAATAGAGTTTTTGCCTTCAAAATCTATCTGCACGATCTCCATATGTACATCAGTATAATCATCAATATCCATGATTTTAGTAGATACCTGTCTTTCTGGTTTCTTCTCTAGTTTGGGCTGTAGGAGAAGAAAGTTACCCTTCTTGATGACTCGCTATACTTTGACACCATAAGATTTGATGAAATCTTCCATTCAAACTTTCCAGCGAGTGTAATAATGTCCCTTGAAGTATGAAGGTCTTAAGAAGCCCCCTCTTAGAGTAAGGTTCCGATAACTTTGTGTGTTGAGATGATATTTTCTCACTTTATATTAAGCAAAAGTAAAAATGTGAGATTTGTTTTGATACCAATTGAAAATACAAGAATGGGAGGGTGAATTGTAGCCTTTTTAAATTTCTAGTCGACTACTCCTCAAACCTAGTTGACTAATATGGAGATAGTCTGCACAACACTGTTAGTACTTCGATTCAATCAAATACTAATCTCAACAAATAGTAATGACATAATAAAATATGAAAGCAGTAAGGTAAATAACACCAAAAATTTTATACTGATTTGAAACCAATGTGGTAATCCAGTCCGGGTTGCAAGGAGGTTATCTTTTTAGCTCTTTGTAATATGAGTTGAGTACAACTTGTGTGATTTTCAACGTTCACCACCAACATTTGTAAGATTGGTTTTCACTTGCTCGCCAACACACAACGGGGGTTGGTTTTAACACGCTCACCAACAACGCAAAAGGTTGGTTTTTATTCGCTCACCAACAACGACCATTTGATTTTTACTCACTCACCAAAGAAATGAATAATGACACAACCTCTCAGGGCACACTAACTCTCTAATATTTTTTTCTCTTGCTTCACTCTATTGTGTACACAGTAAATCTACTAAAAGTGAATTATAATGCTTGTGAAGAGTAGAATAAAGAACTTGTAATTGGGTAGACAATTGTATACAAGGATTCGTGGATCTTCTTCTCGGTTGCTCTTCAACTTATATTGGTACTTCAAATATGACTGTTGCTGATTTTTCTCATTAATGCAGAATATATAATCCTTATATCATGGTCAATGTGATATATGATGGCTTTCCTTCTTAAGGAAATCTTCTTTGTGCTCCTTTAATCGGATTCTTCTGAATCTTGATTCTTTCCCACAAATAAATATTCTTTCCTTGTATAGTAAATCCCAGACAACCTTTTTATTTCATCCATATTGCTTCTTTTTTTCTTCATAAATGTAAATTTCCTTTTCAATCTTTGCTCCTCTTCCTTTATGGTCAATCCAGTACATCTTCGTTATTTTTCTTTTTCTATCATTTCTTTAAAAACTTATGAATTTTAGCTCGATGTTTGCCTCGTGACATGTGAAAATAAAATCTCGCTTTGTCTCCTTCTTTCCTTTCAAGATTGATTTGCAGCTTTTCTTTTTCCACAGATCTTGAAAATATAATTTATTTTCATATCAAAATTTTGCAGTGACTTGGCAAATTTTTTTAATAGTTTTGTCTTGAAATCGTAGTAAAACCCAATACTTCTCTTTCAGACTCGTAATAGATATATGCAAAATTGAATATTATATCTTCCTTCAAGAATAGATAATATTCTTCCCATTAATACTTGTGAACTCTTCTTCCGACTATACAAGTATGAACTCTTATGTAGACAACCCAAGAGAATTTCAAGATCCTCTCCATTTGACTTTGGATCTTGAGTATTGTATTCAATATGAAGATCTCAATAATCATTTATTATCTGCATAACTATGAGAATAATTTTCTTTTGAACAGATCTCAATATATCTTTGAACTCCTATTATATTGAAATATTCTTTTCTTGATCTTGGGAAATAATCTCTTTCCATAATATAGCTTGTACTACATTCATAATATATTTTCTTTTCATAGAAAATATATTCTTCTTATATTGGAAATATTTTATTCTTGATCTTGAAATATAATCTTTTTTCATAATATAGATTGTACTATATTCATAATATATTTTCTTTCCATAGAGAATATAATCTTTCTTGGCCGTATAGTATCTTTTCCATATAGTATCTTCCATGCACAAAATAATAGATCTTCTCCAGGATTTTAGCAACATTTCGTTCAAGATATTGAAGAACTTTCCTTCCATAATTTCCGTGGTGACTTCTTCTAATATTGTAGTAAACCATTCAATATTTGAAATTTGACTTTCAAATATTATTCAATCTATGATGCTTGGAGATTAAATCCCTGAAAAAAACATTCCTTGATTATATTTTCTCGCATAATTTCATAATATGGTGTTCTCTTTCCAATTTTGTTTGGATCTTTACCAACTTCTTTTTCCATGAACAAACCTGCACAAGAATAAGTTTACCACAAGTAAATACTATTTGATTAATAATTATATTAGTTTGTTATCATTAAAATCAGTACGTGAAACCTTTAATATTTTTTGATATGATATGATATGATGATTTATTCCAAATCTTTAATATTTTTTGGAGCTTAAGTTATACATTATCCATGTAAGAAATATTTTACTTTATCAAGTCAATTAAAAAATATTTACAAGTAAGCCTTTTAAAATATGAAATTTATAATCCTTAAAATTAAATTAGTGGAATATAATTAAAACTTTCTATTTGTATGAAATTGATACATGCCAAATTTACTATTTGCTAACAACATCATCAACAAAAAAATTCAGCTTAATCTGATATGTGAGGTCTAGGAAGGATAATGTGTATGCAGCCTTACCCCTACACTACAAAACCAGATAGGTTATTTTCGATAGACTCCTGACTTAAGAAACGATAAAAATAAAGCAACATGCAATATCAACAGTAATGTAATAAGGTAATGGAAGCGAGTGACATAACAAGTAATAAAGAACCAAGAATAAAAGGATACAAGAATAATACTAGTACTACTGGTAAACCTAGAAGAAACTCACAAATGTGTAGGCAACCTACCACCTTAATCCTCGACCTCCACACCTTTCTATCGCGAGTCATGTCCTCGATTAGGTGAAGCAATGACATGTCCTGCCTAATCACATCTCCCTAATACTTCTTTGGCTTGCCTCTGCCCTTACTCAAGCCCACCATGGTCAATCTCTTATGCGTCCTGACCGAGGCATCTATATCTCTCCTCTTTACATGCCCAAACTAACAGAACCTCGATTCCCACAACTTGTCTTCCAGAAGCCACTCTCACTTTATCCCTAATAACTTCATTCTAATCTTGTTTTCCCTAGTATGTCCACACATCAATTGGTATGTCCACACATTTATCTCAACGTACTCATTTCAGCTACTTTGGTCTCACAACTAATAGAATTTACCCTTTAAGTCTAGGGGAGCACATTCTTATCATATAAAATCCCCAAAGTTAGCCTCCATCTCATCCACCCCGCTCCAATGAGGTGAAAGTTTTATTATTTGCTACTCCGTCCGTTTCATATTAGATGAGGTACTTTCTTTTTTAGTTCCAAAAGAAATAACACATTTCTAAATTTGAAAATAACTCAACTTTAAACTCCTTATTTTATTCATTTTACATTTAATAAGAAGATTTTATAACCGCACAAAAATCGTGGCCCCATAAAGCTTTACCACTTAAGCTAACACAACAAATTTTAAAAGTTTTTTTTTAAACTGTGTGCCGAGTTAAACTAGTTCATTTAATTTGAAACAGAGAAGTATAAAATAAAATTAATCTGTTGTACGAGTGAAGCTCGCACTATCCTCAATTCTCCCGAACTCTGCTCCTCTTCCCATGCATATCCACTCCCTCAGCTTCATTGTGATCTATTCTTCACACATACCCCAATTTTGATTCCATTTTTTTGGCTCATTCTTCTCTTCATGCTTTCCTTCTTCCCTAGTTTCCCCACTGGTCATCTCGATCTCTCGCTTTTCTTACGAACAAAATGAAGCTTTTCCCAATTTCCTCTGTCATTCTTTTAAAAAAATAAAAAGAAATCTTCTGAAATAGAAAATTCTGTGGAGTTGAATTCAAATCTTTTTGCATGTTTTTGAAATTAAAATATTTTCATTAAACAAATGACTCTAACTTGGAATTAAAATTGAGTACTTCTAGTAGATTTGATTACATGGACGAAAGCAAAGATGATGGCGTGCATGGATGGGATCAGAATCCGAATAGCACACAACCTGTTCGACAAAATGTTCAATCCAAAAGCCACCAGCTGAGAACATATACGGGGACGCACCACAAGCGTGGGCCCCACCAGCACCAGCTCCGAAATAATCGCAGCCTCGATGATCGCATCATTAATCACAATCATAACTATGGTTTGCCGCAAGAGGATTGTTTATCAAATGATATTAAAGGCTCCTCTGATTTGGTTAATCAAAAGATTGAAGGTATTGGGCTGGCGGCCGATGGTTCAGATGATAAGAATCATGCATTGCCATTGCCGGAGTTTGAAGGAAGTGGGGGTGGAGTTGGAAACCTTAAAGTCTCAGCTCGTGCCCCTCTTCATCCTGCACGTCCTACTTACCTTGAGCTCAGGCCACACCCCCTCAAAGAAACCCAGGTGAACAAAATTCGTATTCCCTCTGTCCCATTTTCTGTGATGGTGTAATGGTGTTTTAATTATGAAACAAAAACTTTTAAAACTTGTGATCTAAAACAAGAGTAATAGACATTTATCTAGCTCAATATATCATTGAGAGTATCATTCTTTTGACCGGCTAAAGATAAAAGTGTGTCATCATGGTCAATATTTTTTTTTATGGAGGTAATCCAGTGGAAAATGTTTTACCTTGGGGAATTGTTTGGTTGTTCATTAACCTATCTGACATATAGTACTGCTATTAGACAATGGCGGTGTCAGAGATTTATGTAAGGGGATTTTAAAAAAATTAGAACGTCAGACTTGGACAAGAGGGGTTGCTCTGATGGTAAGCAACCTCAACTTCCAACCAAGAGATTGTGAGTTCGATTCTCCCCAGGAGCAATGTGGGAAGTTCTTGGAGGGAAGGATGCCGAGGGTCTATTTGGAAACAACCTCTCTATCCCAGGATAGGGGTAAGATCTGCGTACACACTACCCTCCCCGAACCCCACTAAGTGGGATTATATTGGGTTGTTGTTGTTGTTGTTGTTGTAGAACGTCAGACTTGAGATTTGAACCTGTGCCTAAAGCAATTTTGGACCCCTTTGCCACTTCATTATAACCACAAAAAAAAAATCATTTTTACCCTATTTGCACGATGTATTTTGTCAACAAAGGGGTTTCAATTGTACCCCTTTCCTTGACCTAGTTCCTCCCTTGGTATTAGACGGAGAGCAGGGTATGATGATGGTGTTCTGTTATTATTTTTGAGCATTACGGTTAACAACTAAGATACAGATGTTGGTTAAAACAAGTGATATGGGATAAGAGTTCGAAATATATGTAAAAGGAAAATGACATCCACTCATAAGTGACGAAATAATTTTGCCTTTTGGTGAAAATATTTTCTTTAGAGAAAACAATTTACATACTAGAAATTGAATTATTCAAGAAAGATGATACCAAACGCATCCAGCGTACTGTGTTAGTTTGTAGAAACAAGTGTATATGTTGGAAACACAGTTTTGAATGTGCATCGTCCACAAAAAAAAGAAGATGAAATCAGGAATGAGTTACAAAATATTTAGAATGGATGGGGAGTTATTGATGAGTAACGCATGCACTTCTCTACATTTTTTCCCCTTATTATCCTCTTTCCTTTTCTCTTTACAAAATTTTAATAACAATACAGGTTGGGAAATTTTTGAGGACTATTGCCTGTACAGCGACACAACTGTGGGCAGGACAAGAATCTGGGGTAAGAGTGTGGAATTTTTCAGATCAGTATGAGCCTGGAATGGGAGCTGGAGGTCGTGCAAGGAGAGGGGATGAGGATGCAGCACCATTTTATGAGTCGGCTGATATGTCACCCACATTATGTTTGATGGTTGATTCTGGGAATGAGTTGATCTGGAGTGGGCATAAGGATGGCAAGATTAGGTCTTGGAGAATGGACCATCCTAGTTCTGATGACTCCCCTTTCAAGGAAGGCCTCTCCTGGCAGGCTCATCGTGGTCCTGTTCTTTCAATGGTGATATCTTCTTATGGTAATCTCTAGTTTTTCCTTGTTCGCATTTTCAATTCATATATTAAATTAACCTATGATCCTAGTCAATATTTATCATTTTGATCACCCTATTTTGTTAGGATTTTCTCAAGTCTAGATTGTGATTTATAAACAATCTATATAAATCCTTTTAATTATTCAGAACCATGGAACTATATGATTTTCACATAAAATAGAGATACAATAACTTCAATTAGGAAAACTTACCTGAATCCATGATGTATTTTCTTAATTAAATTGAGCGGAAGTCTTCTTCAGAGTTGCTGTTCTTGAGAAAATTAGTATTTCTCTCTCTTTTCCTTTTCTATGTTCTTTTCAAAATAGAATAGATGGAGTACGCTATTCTTCCTTTTAATAGGCAGAGAGAGTGACCATCAATTAATTCCCACTTTCCATCAAATTAGGTTAGTGGGGAGTTATAACCATAATTAACTTCCCCCACTTTCCATCAAAGTGGGTTAGTGGGGAGTTATGACTATAATTAACTTCCCCTAATTTTATCCAAATATTAATTTAGCAAAATATATTTATATTAAACCAAAATACTCACGTGGGCCATATTTTACATTCTCCCACTTGGTGGACGTGATGTTACTCACTTAATGGTTTAATAAATATCTCAATCATTATGTGCACAATAAAATGTTAAATTCTCATTCACTGGAAACATCACTCGTTCTCATTGAATAAGTAAACTTATATGAGTCATGGCGGTTGTACATCACTTACTCGATATAGTCCTTTCCATGTACTACAATATCATTCTATTACCCAATACAACATGTAAAAGTAATACTTAATTGGTCCAACATTAATGCTTAGAATATCTTTATCTAAGCCTGAACCTGTCTTCGTTATTCTCAATATTATGTATACAAGAGAAAACAGGTATAGAATACCAAAAACATATGTTTAAATGAGCTTAAAGTGTCAATTTCATAAACATAATAAAGTCTTTAGATAAATTCATACATTGCTATTAAGAATGCCCATTCTTTCAACATGTTCAACAAATATTTTGGGTGGTAATCCTTTCGTCAAAGGATCGGCAATCATAAGTTTAGTGCTAATATGTTCAATTGACACTTTATGTTTCTGGACTTCTTCTTTGACAGCAAAGTATTTCACTTCCATATGCTTAGCACCCTTTGAATACTTGTCGTTCTTAGAGAAAAAGACTGCTGCGGAATTATCACAATAAATTTTCAGCGGCATGGCAATATTGTCGACTAGTCCAAGTTCTGAAATAAAGTTCCGCAGCCAATTAGCTTGAACTGTAGCCTCAAAGCATGCCACAAATTCAGCTTCCATAGTGGACGCAGCTATGACAGACTGCTTCGCACTCTTCCATGATATTGCTCCTCCGGCTAACATGAACAAATAACCAAATGTAGATTTTCTTGTATCCATACAACCAACGTAATCTGAATCTGAATATCCAATCACGTCAAGATGATCAGATCTTCTATAAGTGAGCATATAATCTTTCGTTCCCTGCAAGTAACGCAACACTTTCTTTGCAGCCTTCCAGTGGTCCATCCCCGGATTACTTTGATATCTTCCCAGCATTCCAGCAGCAAAACTGATGTCTGGTCTTGTACATGTCTGGGCATACATTAAGCTCCCAACTATAGATGCATAAGGAATATCTTTCATTTGCATACGTTCCAATTCATTCTTTGGACATTGATTGAGACTAAATTTATCCCCTTTCTGACTTGGAACGGGACTTGATGAGCATTTTTCCATTCTAAATTTTTTTAACACTTTATTAATATAGGCTTCTGAGATAATCCCAATAATCCCCGTGATCTATTTCGGAATATTTCTATCCCGATCACATAGGATGTCTCTCCCATCTCTTTCATCTCAAAGTTATTAGAAAGGAATTTCTTGGTGTCATACATCATACCAAGATCATTAGTAGCAAGCAAGATGTCATCAACATACAAGACTAACATAATAAACTTACTCCCACTGATCTTCAGATATATACACCGATCAACAGTGTTTTCTTTAAATCCAAAGGTGACAACAGTTTCGTTAAATTTAATATACCACTGTCGGGAAGCTTGTTTAAGTCCATATATTGATTTCTTAAGTTTACACACCATGTGTTCCTTTCCTTTAAGGCAAACCCCTCTGGTTGATCCATAAAAACGTTTTCCTCTAAATTTCCATTTAAAAAGGCAATTTTTACATCCATTTGATGTAGCTCTAAATCATAATGAGCTACTAAAGCCATTATAATTCTGAGTGAATCTTTTCTAGAGACCGGTGAAAATGTCTCTTTATAGTCAATGCCATCTTTCTGAGTGAAACCTTTGGCAATAAGTCTGGCCTTGTGACGTTCAATGTTGCCATTCAAGTCGCGTTTGGTCTTAAAGACCTATTTAGACCCGACTCTTTCGCAACCTTCCGGTAATTCAACAAGGTCCCAAACTTTATTCTGTTCCATAGACTTCAACTCATCTTTCATCGCATCTAACCATTTATCAGAATTATTATTTTCAATGGCTTGTGAAAATGAAACTGGATCATTAGCAATTCCAAAGTCAATTTCTGACTCATGTAGATAAACTAAATAATCATTTGAAATAGCAAATCTCTTTTGTCTTTGAGACCTTCTTAATGCTACTTCTTGTGGTTCATCTACTGTAGGTTCATTAACTGCAATTTCATTATTAGTAGTAGGATCATTTATTTGTTGTTCTTGCTGGTTGTTAGGTTGTACAACAACTTCAGGAACAACAAGTTTAGAAGAAGTGCAGGGTAGAGGAACTTGCATTCTAACTTCTTTAATTTTCACATTACGTGGTTCCTCACTCCCACTATGTTCACCATTCTCAATGAATCTAGCATTTCCAGTTTCAACTATTCCCGTACTATGATTTGGACAGTAAAATCTATACCCTTTTGATTTTTCTGGATAACCAATGAAGAAACCACTGATCGTTCTTGAATCCAGTTTCTTTTCAAGTGGATTATAAATTCTTATTTCTGCCGGGCAACCCCAAATATGCAGGTGCCCCAAACTAGGTTTCCTACCAGTCCAAAGTTCAAAAGGAGTCTTTGGGACTGCTTTACTAGGAACCCTATTTAGCAAGTATACGGCAGTCCTTAATGCATACATCCACAATGAGATGGGTAAAGATGAATTACTCAACATACTCCTAACCATGTCCATTAATGTACGATTACGCCTTTCAGCCGCACCATTTTGTTGTGGAGTGCCAGACATTGAGTATTGAGCACATATGCCACGTTTTTCAAGGAATTTAGCAAATGGACCAGGGTGTTGTCCAGTTTCGTCATATCTTCCATAATACTCACCACCTCTGTCTGACCTGATTATTTTCACCTTTCTGTCTAATTGTCTTTCAACCTCATTAATAAATACCTCTAAGGCATTCACTGGTTGAGATTTTTCATGCAACAAATAGACATATCCATAACGTGAAAAGTCATCAATAAAGGTGATAAAATATCTTTCCTTACTGAAAGAAGTGACATCAAAAGGACCACATATATCAGTGTGTATAATTTCAAGAAGCTGAGTGCTTCTTGTGGCTCTTTTCTTTGTGTGTTTTGTTTGTTTTCCTTTAATACAATCCACACAAATATTAAGGTCCGTAAAATCTAAATGTGGAAGGATTTCATTCTTAACTAGCCTTTCCAGTCTTTCTTTGGATATGTGACCTAAACGTTTATGCCACAAGTAAGCTGAATGTTCATTCACCAAACTACGTTTGGTTCCAACATTATGATGCAGAGTTAGGAGGGTTTCGGCAAACAGATTATCAAGGTTCAATTTGTAGAGATTATCACAAATAATACCAGAACCAATAAGATGATTATGCTTAAACAAACTGAAACATCCATTGCCAAAATTTAAAAAATATCCAGCTTTATCTAACTTAGACAAGGAAATTAAATTTCTTGAAAGAGAAGGTACATAAAAAGTTTCAAATAAGTCTAAGTGACGCCCAGTATTTAGGATTAAACGATAAGTCCCGACAGCCTCAACTGGAGCCTTCACTCTATTCCCCATGTACACAAATCTTTCATTCCGATTTATGGTCTGGGTTGTAAGGACTCCCTGCATCGTATGAGAAACATGAACAGTAGAACCAGAGTCAATCCACCAAGTATTATAAGGAACTTCAGTTAAATTTGATTCGAGGCACGTAAAAGCACAAGGCTTACCTTTCTTCTCGAACCATGCCTTACGTTTCAGGCAATCTTTCTGAAAGTGTCCAGGTTTTCCACAGAAACGACACTTATCATTCTTGTGTTCCTTCTTACGTACTTGAGAAGAGGACTCATTGACATTATGTTGCCTCTGCTTAACTTTTCCATGTTTCTTTCCTTTCTTTCCAGCTCCTTGATGGCCTACAAGATTAAAGCTCCTTGATGGCCTACAAGATTAATGGAGTGGGTTCCTTGATTCTTCAGCCTTGTTTCCTCTTGAACCAGCATACCGTGCAGTTCATGCACGTTCCATTTGTCTTTCATGCTGTTGTAGTTCATTTGGAAAGGGCGATACTCAGATGGTAATGAGTTAATAATGAATTGAACAAGGAAATTCTCATCCACTTCCATTCCCAAAGTCTTAAGTTTTGCTGCTATATTTGTCATTTCAATGACATGCTCATGCATGGTACGCGAACCATCAAATTTTATGGTGGTTAAAAGTACCCATTAGTGTCCCAGCAAGAGACTTATCAGCAGTTTGAGAGCATTCTTCCACAAGTTTCAGAAGGTCTTTCGCACTTTCAGTTTTGGGAAGAGTAGTCTTAATGTTGCTCGCAATATTCATTCGTATAAACATTAAGCTTAGAGGGTGTTTGGATGGGCTTAAAAGTTGGTTTGACCAGCTTTTAAGCACTTTTTTATTTTTTGGAGTGTTTGGCAACCAAAAAAGCTAAAAAGTGCTTAAAAAAAGTTAAAAGCAACAAATTGGCTGACCCCAACTTTTTTTATTTTGGTTTAAAAGCCATTTTAGTTTGACCAATAAAATTACTCTCTTGCCCTTATAAGTTTTTATAATACCAAAATGACCCTCTTCTTTCCTCTTCATCTTCATTTTTATAATACTAAATTTTTTATATTTTTATCTTTTTAATAAGAAAAAGTGCTTATCACCACTTGTTTGCCAAACACTTAAACAACTTTTTTTAAGCTTCAGCACTTTTATCCAAACATGTAACTGCTTATTTATAAAATAAGCTCCAGCACTTAAAAGCCACTTTTTTTAAGCCAATCAAAACAGGCTCTTAATATGTTAGGCCTATCCCAGTGCTTAAAATAGGACCTTTCTTCAGTACTACTAGTTTCAGTAATAGTTGTTGGCCTCTCGGTATAAAGTGCAACATCAAGATCTAAAACTCCAAGATGGAATTTTATCTGTTCGCACCAATCTGAGAAGTTGAGTCCGTTAAAAGGTCGTAATAAAAGCGGAGTGCGAATGAAGAGCAAGTGCTGCAAATAAAATATGCCCATTCATTAATGCTTTGAGTTAAAATTAAATATATCGTTAAATTCAGAATGGTTCATGTTTTACTCTTAAGTGTATGTTGATGTCCACCTTTGGGCGTAACACAAAATACATTTTTTTAACATAATGATGCTTAAAATAAATTTTACATAATTCGATAATTTTAACGTACAAGTTAGTAGTATTTACTATCTTTGGATAAATAAATAAAACTAACGATACATTTAAATTATCGATTTAATGTTCAGTAATTATAAGAACAAACAATCAACCTTTGGGCGATCCACAAATGTCTTATAATCAAGAACTTCAATTCACCCACAAAAAATATCCATCATGTCGTTTATAAACATCAAAACTTATGGATAATTGGGTATAACAAATCATTATTTTGGAATTAATTATTCATAATGATTCGATCACTTTGGTGATTAACGAACCTCATGTTTATAATTCCAATGAAATTTTGAAACGGTATTCTTCCAAATATAATTCTTAAGTTTGGATTTTATCATTGAATCCACATCGGCGAATCCAATAAATTCATAAGTATGCTACTGTGTCTAACTAGCGTGATGAATATTGTTTTCACAATTTCACGTTTACTTACTAATTATGAAGTCAAGTATTTGAAGCAAATCTTTTACTTGTCGAATCCACAAAGCGAACAGGATCATGAAATCAAATGATAATCAAATATACTATTGGTCATCAACACATAAAAATCAATTTATATCTGCTTCGCTATTACTATTGACAGTAATTGTGAAGTTCCTTGAATACACAATTAGGATTCACAAAATTAAGGAAACGTTAATTTTAACTGAAAATCATTAGTTCCTAAACTTGTGCTCTTGATACCGCAAGTTAGGATTTTCTCAATTCTAGATTGTGATTTATAAACAATCTATATAAATCCTTTCAATTATTCAGAACCGTGGAACTATATGATTTTCACATAAAATAGAGATACAATAACTTCAATTAAGAAAACTTACCTGAATCCATAATGTGTTTTCTCAATTAAATTGAGCGGAAGTCTTCTTCAGAGTTGATGTTATTGAGAAAATCAGTATTTCTCTCTCTTTTCCTTTTCTATGTTCTTTTCAGAATAGAATAGATGGAGTACGCTATTCTTCCTTTTAATAGGCAGAGAGAGGGACCATCAGTTAATTCTCACTTTCCATCAAAGTGGGTTAGTGGGGAGTTATAACCATAATTAACTTACCCCACTTTCCATCAAAGTGGGTTAGTGGGGAGTTATGACCATAATTAACTTCCCCTAATTTTATCCAAATATTAATTTAACAAAATATATTTATATTAAACCATAATACTCACGTGGGCCATATTTTACATATTTAACTTCTATTGTTATCTTGTCTTACTGGTCTACCTCACTACCTTATCTTAGCTTTAATTATGCTGAAATAATCTTTTGCTTCTGATAGTATTCCAAGAACAATATATCATAACTACTCACTTCTTGGAGAACAATATATCATGACTACTCACTTATTGGTCCAGGTGATATATGGTCTGGCTTTGAAGGTGGTATCTTACAAATTTGGCCAAGTGAAGCAGTAAGCAAATCTCTCTCTCTATCACCAGAAGAAACACACATGGCTGCTTTACTTGTGGAAAGGTCATTTGTTGACCTTAGAAGCCAAGTTACAGTTAATGGTGTATGTAGTATCTCGTCTTCTGACATAAAGTGTCTGCTCTCTGATCATGTAAGAGGAAAAATCTGGGCAGCTGGATCTTTATCCTTCTCGTTATGGTATGTTCCTCTACATTGCTTCCAGATGAACATGATGTATGTATCGGTTTAATGTTTATTCACTAGGGAAGAGGTAAAACTTTCTGTACTGATTAATTGTTTAGCCACTAATTACCCTGATAGTTGGACAACTGCAGGGATGCACGGACTAGGGAACTCCTGAAAGTGTATAATATAGACGGTCAGATTGAGAATGGGGTTGATATGCCATCAATGCCAGACCAAACAGTGGAAGATGAGAGGAATGTCAAGCTTGTCTCCAAATCTAAAAAAGAAAAGTCACAAGGAAATAACTTTTTCCAGCGTTCACGCAATGCTATAATGGGAGCTGCAGGTGCTGTACGTCGAGTTGCAACAAAGGGGGCAGGGGCATTTGCAGAAGATAATAGGAAAATAGAGGCCCTTGTGCTTGCATCTGATGGGATGATTTGGAGTGGATGTTCAAATGGCTTACTTCTGCATTGGGATGGAAATGGCAATCGTTTGCAAGATTTTCATCATCATCCTTGCGCTGTTCTATGCTTATGTGCTCATGGTTCTCGAATATGGGTTGGCTATGTAAGTGGTATGGTACAGGTCCTGGACCTTGAAGGGAACTTGCTAGCTGGTTGGGTTGCTCACAACAGGCCTGTAATAAAAATGGCAGTCGGGGATGACTATGTTTTTAGCTTAGCTAATCATGGAGGTATACGCGGATGGGCCCTCGCCACTCCAGGACCTATTGATAACATATTACCATCAGAAATAGCTGAGAGAAGATATTTATACACCAGAAAAGATAATTTTAGGATTTTGGTTGGTACGTGGAACGTTGGTGAAGGAAAAGCGTCACAGGAAGCACTGGCAACTTGGCTGGGTTCTGCAATTTCGGATGTTGGGATTGTAGTAATTGGGTTGCAAGAAGTAGAAATGGGAGCAGGTTTTCTTGCAATGTCTGCTGCAAAAGAAACTGTAAGCTATCAAAGCACACCCTTTACATCTTGTAAAGAAAATGGACCTCGTGCCTAACTCAACCTCAAAAGCTAGGTCATGAGGTTAGGATTGTCCAAGATCATATAAGAAAACAACAATTCATTCCCTCAACCAATGTTGGACATTCTAGCCCCTGCATGCCCAGGGCTAGACATTTGGAGCGTGGAAAATATAACATGGGGGTCCAACATTGAGTAACTAAAGAGTTGAGATGAGTCTAGCCCTAATATTATGCAAAGAATGTACCTTGGGCCTAACTCAATCTAAAACTAGCTCATGAGGTGAGGGGTTATCCAAATGTATATATGGAAACAACATCGCATTCCCTCCACCACTGTCCCAAAAACTAATTAAAAGGGAAAAAGAGATAAAGGCCAAATCATTGACTGAAGAGGGGGGCAAAGAGATATTCACCTTTGACTTCTTCTCCGCTTATTGACAAGACAGTCTAACATATCTTATAGGGATCCTAGCTGATTTAATAGAACCACCACCTTCAACTGGTAAGTTTGGCATTCAATATAAAACAAAAAGTAATTAAAATACTTGAGATCTATTATTCAGGCCCAAAAAGCCAAGAATCCATTAGCTAAAAGATTTGACAAGATACAATGTCTATTCTGTCTCTGATTGCTTATCTAATACCTGAGCATGATTAAGAGATTATAGGACATGGACTACCATTGTATGTATCATGTAGGTAGAATCCTAGATCCGCTAAAGGAACTTTTGCATTTCAAGAAGCATTCATTGAGCACAGAAAAGTTGTATACTCATTGGCTTTTCTTCTTTTTTCAATTTGTTTGTATTGCATAGGGGGATCAGGGAGGAAGGGCAGAGTAGTGGGAGTCAGACCCACACCTATTGTGTGGGAGACTCCCACTCACCACTAGGCTATAAGCCTTGGTGATGTACTGGATGGCTTTAAATGCTCAATTTAGTTAGCAAGACTTGCTCTCTTTAGCATCTCTTTTAATAGTTCCAAGTCTATCATTAATTCAATTTGTGTTAGATATTATTGATAATTGAGGATACTCATATTGGCAACCATGTGGATAGTGAAACCTTATACTTTCCTGATCTTGTCTAATGTGCATAGCATTATCCTGATCGCAATGTCAACTGTAGGTAGGACTAGAAGGAACTTCTAGTGGGCAATGGTGGCAGGATGCAATAGGAAAGACTTTGGACGAAGGATCAACTTTTGAAAGGGTAGGATCAAGGCAACTAGCTGGCTTGCTTATTGCTATCTGGTAAGAACTTATGATGGTTATTTTTAATGAGCTATTCTCCATTCTTCAAGCTGAAATTAAAGTTGTGACTCAAAAACCCCATTCTTCGTAAAACGTCGCATTTCTGACTGAATTAGCTGAAGTATTTCTTCCATTGGCTCCTGCCTATTCATACTACTAAAATATTATGTTTATTAACACCCTTTAACTTACTGCAACTATATTGGGATTATGGTGCAGTTGATTTATTGATTGTTAATCTTTAACTTAGGGTGAGAAAAACTCTTAGAGCACATGTGGGGGACCTTGACGTTGCGGCAGTTGCATGTGGTTTAGGACGTGCGATTGGTAATAAGGTAAGTATCTCTTCATGTTAAGAAGTATAGCAAATCCTTGATCTTGTCCAGATTAGAATTCATCAAACTATTTAAGTAGTCAAATTGGACAAAATTCTAGGTAGTCATTCAAGGTGAGGTAATGAAGATGATTGAGACACTACTTAAGACAATTATAAAGGCTTCATCTTATAGTCTAAGTTATTGTCTTTTTCTCCTTGAAAAGGGAAATGAACTAGCTGGCACAATGTTTTTATGGTTATACAATTATAATCCAGGGTGGAGTTGGTCTGCGGTTAAGAGTACTTGATCGGATTATGTGCTTTGTGAACTGTCACTTTGCAGCACATTTAGAAGCAGTCAACCGCCGCAATGCTGATTTTGACCATATATATAGAACAATGGCTTTCACTCGATCTTCTAACCTTCTTGACAATGCTGCTGGTATGCTGCGATACCTGTTTTTGACTTGCTCTCTTGTCTTCTCCACATATTTACTGTGGCTGCTTTACTCTTCTGGCCTGCCATGGATCCTCTCTCTTGCAGCTGGTGTTTCATCTGCTGCTCAAATGCTTCGTGATACAGATGTATGATGCAGTATTTGTGTTCATCAGTTTCATACCATCTTTACAATTGAACTAACGTTTAGCATCCTCTATAAAAGGCTGCAGCAATTAGTCCTGACGAGGGAAAGCCTGACCTTGCTGAAGCTGATATGGTGATTTTCTGTGGTGATCTTAATTATCGTCTTTTTGGAATATCTTATGACGAAGCAAGGGACTTTGTCTCGCAAAGATGCTTTGAATGGCTTAGAGAGAAAGATCAATTAAGAGCAGAAATGAAAGCTGGCAAAGTCTTCCAAGGGATGCGTGAAGCAATCATCAAATTTCCTCCAACTTACAAATTTGAAAAGGGGAAACTAGGATTAGGAGGTGAGATATATTTGTAAATGATTAACATGTGACTCAACATCTTACTTTCTTACACTTTTTTAAGTACTAGTTAAACTGTTTTTTTAGTGTGTTTGAATGACAAACATATGTCCAAGAACCAGTTTGATATTGCCTTTTGGATTGTATTTCTTAATGCATGAAATGTCAAAAAGCACTGAAAGATGTTTTCTCTTTCCACCTTAGGATATGATTCTGGGGAGAAGAAACGAATTCCAGCTTGGTGTGACCGAGTGCTATATCGAGATAGCCGGGCAGCTCCTTCTATGGAATGCAGTTTATGGTGCCCTGTAATTGCTTCCGTCTTACAGTAGGTTTCTCAGTGCTCAGTAGGCTCTTTCTTGTTTCATGTAGAAACTAATTTCTCTTATGTGATAGGTATGATGCTTGCATGGAAGTGACCGAAAGTGATCATAAGCCCGTAAGATGCAAATTTAACATTGAAGTTGCCCATGTTGATAGATCAGTAAGGAGACAAGAGTTTGGGAAGATTTTCCGGTATAATGATAAAGTCAGGTCTTTACTGGCAGAACTGCGTTATTTACCTGAAGTAGTTGTCAGCACCACCCAGATATTTCTTCAGAATCAAGAAGCATTCAGCTTAATAATTACCAACAAAAGCAGACAAGATAATGCTTTCTTCCAAATCACTTGCCAAGGTCAATCAGCTATCAACGAGGACAAGCAAAAATCAGAGAATCGTCCCAAAGGTTCTTTTGGCTTTCCCCGTTGGCTTGAGGTGATTTCCAAGTCCATGGCTTATTGAACACTCACTCTTCTTGAGTCCCAAGGTTTTTTTTTTTTTGGTGAATTTACTTATCCATCCGAAAGTTCACCGGCTATGAAAAGAGCGTAAAAATAGATTCAAGCTCCAAGGATTGTTTGTCCCTTATTTTTTTCAATTCTTGGCTTCTTACATCATACTTATTTAGTGTCATCATAAAATGGATGAAGGCGAAACTCCCTCTACATAATACATTTTGTAACATGTGTAAACAACGGAAAAAGCATACTTAATCCAGGAACCTGAGCCAAAATACTTTGCTTTCTATACTAAAAAAGAATAGCATTTTATACTACTCTGGACTGATAGTAAACCTCTTCTGCAAGCACTGCCAGCTAAGTTTGTCTGATTCAGGTCACACCTGCGGCTGGCATGATCAAATCTGATCAAGATGTCAAGATCTTGGTACGTCAAGAAGAGTTACATAATTCAGAAGATACTGCAGATGGTATTCCACCAAGCAAATGGTCTGAGGACACGAGAGAAAAGGAGGTGATTTTGATGATCAATGTGAAAACCAGTTTCTCAACTGAGGTAAGAACACATCAGGTACACCTCCGCTGCAGTTTCTCAGCTAATGCAGTATGCATGATTTCAAGAACCAGTTCCAGAGGAAATGAAGGGAGCTCCCACCAAAGGTCAAACAGTTCCAGAAGAAATGAAGGGAGCTCTCACCACAGGTCAAACAGCTCCAAAAGAAATGAAGGGAGCTCGCACCACAAGTCAAACAGTTCCAGAAGAAATGAGGGGAGCTCCCACCACAGGTCTGCTCAACATGTGGGGAGTGCATCTGACATGATGAATGACCATCAAGGCATTCATCGTACCTGATATCTGCATGAAAGCCTATAAACAAAAACAAAACAATTGCACCACAAGGGGGTTCCAAGCTATTTTCTTTGATGTAAAAGGTTGGGATTCCCTTTGCTGACAATAAGTGATAAATCTTGATGTATATACTCATAAGATGATTAGTGTGGAGGTTGGTATCCAGCTCAGAAAACTGGGCATAGAGTACTCTTTCCCTCTTCCATTTCTGCAGTAGAACTAGGTTCCTAGATTTTTTATTGTTAATATTATCTCAAAATTATATGATAAATTTTGCAGTTTTGATCAGTCGAAAGCTATTTATGGTTCACCAAAAGACTACTTGGCTGTCGATATGCACGATTCTTGCCAATTCTTTATTTTACAGTTCTTTTTTTGACTAAGTTGTTCTCAGTCGTGTTACATTCATGTTACATTCAGAGAATGGCTGCTCTGCAAATCTTGTTGCCTGCATATATGCTGATATGCATGCCAAGAAACATAAAAGATGCTGGATATATTGTGATTCTGATACCTCGTTGTAATTACCACCTAATGTCTAGAATCAAGATACTCTAGATGGGGAAGAAAGAAGTAAAAAATTGTTAGATGATGCGAATAAGGTAAATCATGAATGAAAGCAAGAAACTTTATCTTGATTTGAGTTCTTCCATGGTCCGGGACCAGGCCTAGTTGACTAATCCAAAAACTGAATACACTACCTCAACCAAACAGTGCTGTCTCATCAGCTCAAAATCGTGTCAAAGGGGAGAACGAAGAACGTAACAGGTGGACCAACTTTGAATGACGGAGAGCTCGTTCTAGGTGTTGTCGAAATTTGGCATGATTCAGTGACACTTCCATTCGTGGACCGACTTGTCTGGAAAGGAATACATGGTTCGTATCACTGATGGTATGAAGGTTTCTAGCTGATTGGTATGTATCTTCTCCAGAGCTGTGCTTGTAGCCAAAATGTTGTTTACTGGATGCGAAGTGGTATCAATGTATCCTTCATATTAGCACTACAAAGGATGAGGCTGAGGTTATTCATGGCGACTCTAGGGTCATTGGGAAAAGTCTAGTCGCTGAAACTTATTCGTGGCAATAGGTGGAAACAAGGCTACAAACACCTAGCTTTGGTGGTCAGCGCTCTCAGGTCTTATGCTCACTGTGTAACAAAGAAAATTGACAATAGAGGTGACATTTATATTGTACATGAAATTTCACTTCTTTCAGCGCACATTCCTGGACTTCTTTATATATACACACACACACACTAGGAAAGGCTGCCGGCACAAAGAATACTAGAGAGAGAGAATGACCTGCTCCTCAATCTTGCTAAATGCACAAACTAGAAACTCTTAGCCAACCGAAAATAACCGGCAAAATTAGGGATAAAATGGTTCCCAATGTTCTGCCTAAACACCGTTACATGATTCTTGGAGTTGGAGAACTTGCTCAAACTAGAGATTCTGCTCCTTTAAAACCTGCTAATTGTCAATCCTGAACTGAGACTTTCCTTTCTTTGAGACACAATGTTGTGCTCCTATTATCTTACAAGCTCAACATTCACAGACCTAGCTCATTCTCAGGGCTTAGCTTGTTCTTCATGTTTGGCAGAATTCTAACAAATTATGGCAGCTGGAAAAGACGGACCTTCATGACGAGGCAAAAAAACTGTCATAAAATCTACAATGACACCATTTTGTTTGATGAACTAAGAAGCTGATCAGGTATATACGCATAAAAATAAATAGTAGCCATCCCCACATTCTTGATACGGAGCGCCAATCTGGTGTGCTAGTATTGTAGCCTGATAGTTAGTCAACTTCAAGAAAGCATGCTTCTCGAGACTCTCAGCATTTTTATGAGGCAAAAACTGAAAGATCTGCTAAGGCTTCATTTTGAACTTGTATGGAATATGTTTGCAACAATTCAGTGGTTGCAGGAACCCACATTAGAGAATTTTGCGGGGACAGATATAATAGAAATATTATTGAGAATCTATTGAAACTCTCTGCTCATTTGTTCCTAAGCAGCACAGATCCTTTCACCATTCTGAATCTGATGCCATGGCAGAAGTTCTTGGACCTCATGGTTGAGAACTGCATATATTTGCTTATACTATTAATTACAAAGCTCCGTGTTTTATGCCATAGGCAGAAAGCTGCCTGATAGTTCTTCCTAGACTGCATACATCCTCTTGTAGTTCTCACTGCAAAGCTCTGTATCTGATGCCACAGACAATGGAAACGAACGTGAATGAGTCTCATCTCTTCTAATGCTCCTCAGCCTCGATTCTTCTAGCCTATGTTGAACCACACAATAGCACATGGAGCCAATTGTAGTGAGCATTATTATGCTACCAATTACAGTTGCATAGACAGCAAGCCATCTTTCCTTAGATCCAACTACCACGTAACTAAGAGAGATAAAGGCGATCGAAATGAAGAGGCAAGCTGCCCACATGAGCTTGTTTATCCAAAACATGAGTCGCTTCTTTGCTTTCTGTTCAATCACGACCACGGATGTCTGGACCACGACAACAGCAACTGAAATAAACAAGGCCATACTGTCGAACAAGAAGAAGATTATGAAAGCTGCTTTTCTGCCTACGTTTGCTTCGCCAAGAGAAAATCCATCTGTTTTCTCTTCAACATATTGGCCAGGTACAGTGAAGATGGCAGCAAAAGCAACAGTGGCAATAAGGACAGCGACAACTGTTGCATTGTTGATGGCATTATTAAGACCACTAATGTGGAGCTTCTTCACCTTCAATGCAATTTTTCGTACTCTGAAGCCAGTCTGCCGACTCTGTTGGAGCTGGGAGTGCACATCATGTTTTATGTCACTGACAGTCTGCTTGAGTTGCTTTGCAGCAGGAGGGGGCTTCCCTTGATCTTTGGAATGGGTAGCTCCGGCCTCTTTCAAAATAGAAACAAGCTCTGGAGTTCCAAACTTTTCTGCAATATCAAGAACCGTTTCTCCAGCCTTATTAATGGCATTGAGATCGATGCCCTCAATTGATATAAGACATTGCACCATCTGCAATTACGCATAGCGGAGTTTTATTAGGACATCGGTTTTCCTAGATTGAACATGCAAAAGACATTGTACCATGTGCAATTACACATAGCGTAGTTTCATACAGAACTAAAAAGGACACATGAAGTAGGACTTTGATTTTCCTAGATTTAAAAAAAAATTATAACCAAAGAATATATATCAAAATCTTTCTGTCACTTAAACTGGCCGGAACATCAAATGCACAATTTCGAGCTAGAGACTGCACAGTAGCTTGATTCTTGATGTCCCTAATGAACATTTTAAACAAAACAGAAGAACAAGCCTGCACTTGGAAACGTACTTGGCAGCTATATCGCCAGGGTATCATATATGTAAAAACAATAATTTAGCAGTGACCATATGTAAACGACCTAATCCCAGAAAAAATGGATTCGGAAAGCAAGATAACATTTTGCTTGTTCGTCCTTGTGGTTGAATTAAGTAAGCTATCTTGCTTTCAGGAGGCATCGAAATCAGTTAGCTGTTCAGCTCTTACAGACTTTAGGTTTAGTGATAAAGAAAATACAGGATTTCTGAAAGGAAAAGCGGATTTTGGTGACAAATAAGCTACTTTTCTTTTAAATATATACGAGTCCGTTTATCAGTTTTAGTTGGAAATTTTTAAAAACGTTCCAACATTTCAAAAGATTTTCCAGACTAGTAAATAAGATTAAAATAATTGGATAATTATTAAATATTTCTCCAACTTCTACATCAAGTCATCAATGAAGTACCCCTTTTTGGTTGCTCTTATGTCAAACACAGCCATCTAAGATAAGCTACTTCTGAATGAGGAACTTATCACGTTCGTACAAAGAATGCAACTTATGTGGGTCAAAATTTTCAAATTAAATTAAAGAAACAGACACTGACCAAGTGCGTGCAAATCAAGAATAAAGTCAGATCACGTGTGTGAGGACATGATATATGACAATAAAAGATTAAGTGTTTCTAAATATTCCTTCTCTCCAGGAAAATAACTGTCTAGCAAAGAAACTGGAACTTATCAGTAACTCATTTCAATAACCATTTTGTAGCACGAAAAGAAATCACTCTTCACCTGCCCATTATCCCTCAAGTTTGAAACTTTCTTTCTTGATTAACCAGATAAACAGTATTTGCTCAATCTACGAGCATTTCTTCAAGATAGAAAACACATACTACATTCGCCTTACACATAAAAAATCTCAACTTCGAGGAAGTTGCTTTACGAGAAAAAATAGGTTAAACAAGCAAACCTGTACCCTTCCCTTTCTTGTTGCAATATGAAGTGCTTTGTTTCCTTTGTTATCTTCCAAGGCCAATACAGAAGGATTTGGTTTGATTAATTCAAGCACGATGTCAACATTTTGTCCCTTTGCAGCCATGTGTAGGGCAGTCTGGCCTTTTTTATCTGTTCTAAAACCAATATCAGGATCCTTGCTCAGAAGGGATCTAACTATCACCAGGTGGCCCATTCTTGCTGCTGTATGGAGCACAGTCTTTCCATTGTTCCGAGCAATCTTAACCAGGTTTGAATCAATCTCCAGAAGCATATTTACTACATGAATATGTCCCTGTGCAGCTGCTGTGTGTAACGCCGTAGAATTGGATGAATCTGTGGTCATGACTAGGTTTGGAAATGAATGCAGCAGTTCCTCCAGTACATCTGCAATTTTAAAGGAACCTATATTGAGAAACAAGCTTGAAACAACAATAATAGATCAAGATATGACCACTAAAGTTTCTTTTTCTGGTCCCCACAAACATATAAGCTCTAATGTGATCAAGTTACACAGGCTAAGTGTCAGGATCGAGGTTCCGGCTGATATTTGCAGTTTGATAAAACAAGCCCTAATGACATAATTAAGACTACGAAGAGAAATGCACCAAAAAGAAACAAAGATATATGTGGTTTGATCATCAGATATACATCCACAGATAGAAATTAGCAATCTATCATTTCAGATATGGTATAAAGAGAGTGAAAATAGAGAAGCTGCCTAATAATCTTGGAAGCAACAAGAGAGAAAAATCTCTATAATGAATATCTCACAAATGGAATACTCACACAAGTATGTTCTCAGAACAAAACTCTCTAACTCGGAGGAGGCTAAATTGTGGATAATATCAATTGGAAAAGAATAAGTTTCAATTAATATGAGTTTGTGACCTTTTCACCAAGTTGGCCATTTCATTTCTTTAGGCCAAAGTGGAGGGCACTTTTTCCTTTTTTAGCAGATTGGTCCTTTTATCTCTTTAAGCCACAGTTGAAGCCACTTTTCCTTTTCGCCAAAAAAACTCTTTCCATTTCTTCTGGCCAAGTTAAGGCCACATTTTTCCTTATGACCAAATTTCCATTTTTCTCTTTTACCAAAATGCCATTCAGGCCATGTTTCTAACACTAGCCTAAACCAATTGCCCAGTGGAATCTCGAAGCTGGTAACGTTCATAAATATGGTGACAAAAATAAAATTAGCTATAGAATGCAAGGCAATTAGGGAGCCATGCCAGACAATAAACTGCTAAATATCTGTTTGGCATAGGCTTTCATGCTGTAGTCAATCTACTCAACTATCTAGGGAAACTATAACTAGGATGAAGGAAAGGATTTCCTCCTGTCCAGTTGATAAGAAAAAAAGGAATGAACTTAGGTAATTAAATATTCCTATCAATAAGAAAAGATAGGAGTTGTCACTTCTCCTATCTTTTCTCTGCATTTCTTAAATTCTAAATTTCAGAACTTCGTATTCTACATTACATATATCAGGACAAATATTAGTCAAGGTTGAAAGTTGGCACGAGATGAGACGAAAAGGAGGCACATATTCCTTCAACATCTATCTGCTAAACGTGATAATGTGACAAAAACATCTCCACTTTTCAGAACATGCTCTTTGGTAAATGGAAGGAAGTTAGATTTGGCTGAGGGCTTCACCACACTTGGTCTTGTCCATTAATTGTGGATCAAGAACGATGCTGCCCTTATATTGATACATTAAATGCGGGTGATGTCATGTACGGGAGAAATAGTAGTTAGGAAATCAAGATTAGTCAGTTGTTAGTGAGATTAATCGAGAAATTGGTTTAAACACCAGCCAATAAATAATTTGAGCCACAGCAGTGAAGGACGAAGAATGAAAATATGAAGAATTCCCCTTTCTCTCAATCTTTCCTATCCTAATTCTCTCTCTGCCTATCTCTTTCCTTCTCTCTTCTCTCCCTCATTCAATTCTTTCTCATTTAAGATGTGCTTAAATATATCAATGGATTTCATTCTATTTCTTAGTACTAATTGTTATCTTTGAGTTGTACTACTGCTTGTAAACTTTCCAATTTAGTTTCTTTAGTTCTTGAGTACATTACAGGTGATGACATAGGAGACTGCACTTCAAAATGATCAATAATTTCAGCAACTAGGCTTGTGGGAACTTGTGTATTTATTATTATCTATATTCTTACTCAATCCTAGAGTGGAATGGTCAAACAAGAAGTTTAAGACAGAAATAATATGCACTACAGCATATCACATTAAAGGTTTGGAAACTCAGATCCTTGTGATCCAGCCCTTCCCCGGACCCCGTGCATAGCGGGAGCTTAGTGCACCGGGCTGTCCTTTTTAAACTCAGATCCAGGATAGAATTGCACACTCTATTTACAGCTATTAGTAGTGATAAATTGCGTGTGAAGTACCAATTTCAAGTCCACAATATACCAAACAAAGCACAATTATCCTTGAAGTCCACATTTATACTGGAAACTTTGACTCTTCAAAAGCAAATCTGAAAAGTTAATTCAGACCTCAACTTTCTCTTATTCCTTTTTTTCTTTCTTTTTTCTTTTTAATTGGGGGGGTTTCTGTGTTAGAAGACTCACCAAGATGACCCTGCCTTGCTGCAACATGGAGAGTATCATAGCCATTATTTGCCACAATTGAAGCAGTTTCAAAGTCTAAATGTTTCAAGAACTCTGCAACAACCAAACTGTGGCCATTCTCAGCAGCAACATACAAAGCAGTCTCACCCTCTTGGTTTTGCTTACATAGCAAATCTTTTATGCCTTTCTCATCAAACTTGTCAACAATTTCTTTCACTTTTCCTAAATTCCCTCCTCTAGCTGCAAGGTGGAGAATCGAATCCCCTCGTTTCCCCGGTGATTCCTTACCCCTTTTCCTCTCACCACCAAAACTCAATTGCCTCTCCATCCTAAAGCTTTTCTGCTTTTCCATTATTCTTCTAAAGTTTTTCTGCTTCTGCATCTCCGTCGCCCCATTTCGAAAACTCTGTTGCTTTTCCATTGTTGGACCCTGGAAACTAACCTGTTTCTCCATTCAATCCAAAATCTTAATTGATTTCTTTCTTGTATATCAGTTCTCCTTATAATAAAGATCCCAACTTTTTCCACTTTCAAGAACTACAAAGGTTGAAACTTTTCGTCATCATCACTTCAATTTGGGAAGGAATTTACTAAAATATCACCTTTTCCACATTTCTAGCTAAGAATCTATAGTAGCATTGGCTCCATGGGAATCAGAAACTAAAAATACAAAAATTTGAAGCAATAAAAACAACCTTTTACGTTATGAGTCTTGAAGCTATCAAGAAGAAGCAAATCACAGGTCAAAAAAGTAACAATCTTTCAGTGGATTTACAGAACAGGAAAACAAAGCAAGAACTCAAATTAAATAAATTGAGATAAAAGGACTGATATTTCGACAAATATAGAGCTCAACTTCATTTTTTATGAAACCCCAGAAGCTGAAAACCAGAGAATCGTGGTTGGTGACAGATGAAATCTTGAAAAAACCCAAAAAAATATCAAGAACAGGAAACACCATTAACCTTATGGTATATACCATTTACATGTATAATAATAATACCAAAAGCAGTATATAAGCAACAAAAAAGTCACTGAATCCAATGGCTTTGCCCACTTTTTTTTTTTTCAGGCTCTACGAGACACGGTTACTATTTAAAGATTTTTATTATAAATATTTTAACTGAGTGCTCCCTCCGTTTCACTCATTTGAACTCAGAGAAATTTAAAAAAATAAAGAAACTTTTGAATTTATGGTGTAACATGAGTCATATATATATATATATGTTTGTGCGATTATAAATTATTGTATAAATATAATATATTTTTAAAAGAAAAGAAACTATTATTTTTTGTACGAATTAAAAAGAAAATATATTGAAAACGTATGTAATATTAATTATTACTATTACTCTATCCCAACAGAAAAGACTTGTCCTTTTTACTTTTTGGTAGGACATTATTTTAGAATATAGAAGTTGGTTACTTAAAGAGGCAACTTGTTAGTCGCCATTGATATTAACATCAAACGTGCACTAAAAGACAGGCAGAGATACATACAGCTGAGAGCAGGGGGGGCCATTGGTATACATTTGCTATATATATTGTGCAAGCATGAGATGATAAGATAATTGGTGGGGTCCTCTATGTTGGGTCCCACAGTGTGATTTAGAGGGTATCTTCGAATCGAAGGGTTAAAATCACAAGGCAGTAGTTATTAGTCACAACAAGAATAGAGAGAAAAATACCACAGCAAGCGAACTACCAATTTCAAACTAATTTAAGTGGGCGTTTGGACTTTGGGTGTCAAGGGGCCGGGTCGGGCTAGAGGAAAAGGGGGAGAAATTTAAAAATAGCCAGATTTACGACTGGTCATTTAAAAATAGCTCAATTTCAAAAGTAATCGAAATTTAGCCACTTTTCATGTAAAGATAAATCTAAACGAAAACACTGTTCAAAATCCGAAAAATACGCCCGCATAATATGCGGGAGTTCCAGGATAACTATGCTGGAACTCACGTATAATATGAACTCCCACATAATATACTGGAGTTCCAGCAAGTATAAATGTCCAGTATAATATACTGGAGTTTTGAGCATCGGTGCTCCAGTCTCCCGTATATTATACAGGAGTCAGCAAAGTATATCGGTCCAGCATAATATGCTGGAGTTCGTACACAAATGCACCGAACTTCCGTATATTATACGGGACCGGTCTCTGTTGCAGCAAAATAGTGGCTATTTTTCATTGACTTGGTAAACGCTAGCTATTTTTGATTGACCAGTGCGAAAAATGGCTATACCGTGCTATTTTGACAGGAAAAGGAGACCGCAGTCTCCATACCGGTCCGATTACCGATTTCAAAATATCGGTCTTAGCGAGTCCGAGCATCGCCAGTGAAATGTTGAACTGGAATGATTCCAAGCCTAAGGGACCAGGTCGAGCCGGTTTTATTTTGATTTTTTTTTTACTATTTTGTATAACTATCATAATTTATATTAAGATAAAATAAAAATATATAACATAAAAATAATCTGTTTGAATAAATTTTAAAGGCTTTAAAAGCCTTATACTTGGAATTTTGAATAAAAATTTCAAAGGCTTTAAAAGACTTATATTTGAATATTTCATTAAAAATTTAAAATAATACAATATATATGGGAAAAAAATAACTTATAATTTGCAAGTTCTTTTTTTAATTCAAACTTGCAAACTAAAGTTTGTGTTTTACAACAACTAAATATAAAAAAAGAAAGAGTAAATTCAAATTTGAATTTTTAAATATAATCTTGAAACTTCAAAGGTTTTGCATTGCCTCAATAAGTTCTTCATAATCAATATGAACTTCTTGGCCATCTTCTGGAGTGTTAAATTCATATGGGTTAGCATGTGTTAATATATCTCCAAGTTCCTCGTCTTCTAGTTTATCAACATCTTCACGTCCTTGATTTCTTCATTCCGGTCTAATCCAATCTCTGGAACATACTAAAACTTCCAAAGAATTGCCTTCCAATGAGTAACGAGTGTAACTATTTGTTGTCTTGCTTGACTAAATGTCTCTCTGATGCAACAGTTGAAATTGACACATTTAGCACATCCCGAGCCATTGCGTAAAGAACATGAAATTGCTTTTCATTTTCATGTTAGCATGCCAACGGTGAAAATTCCTTTGTGCGAGGCTCAGGTAGAATTGAAGTTCATCAAGTTCCTGCTACTAGTTTGAGTGAAAAGAAATGTAGACCAAATATTAAAATCATCAAGGCCTTCATCTTCATCCATAGTAGTAGATGTACTAGAAGCAGTACAATGAACAGTGAGATTAACATTGCCTACATTATTAGCAGCATCATCAATTATAGTTGCATAATAAATATATATTATTATTATAAATAATCATTTAGCTTGTTCATACAACAATATATATCTAGGGTTTCAGTTGGTCCAATCTCTATATAAGTAATATTGATTAATTGATGACAATTAGACATCTTAATAGAATGATTTAAAACAGCACCAACTAAGTAAATAGGAGGAATTAGAAAGAGATATTTTTTGAATTTTGCTTGTATTTATCCAACATCATCCTTATATTTTTCCTTTTTCTTAAAATCATAGGGTAGAAAAGAAATTTCAGCTATATGTACTAAAGTCATAGTAACATTAGGGTAATATGCTCCAGAAAACTCAATATTAGTTGTAAAAAATTTATGTAAAAATTTAACAACATCATTAATGGCCTCTCAAGTGTTAGTTGTTAACATACGGCTTGGATCAGTACAGTGCGCATTAGCAACTTCAGTTATAGGCAATTTGTAGCAACATTTTAAAAATAAGTAAGTATAATTTTATCTAGTAACAATTTCATCTGGCATGAATCTGGGGTTAACATTATGTTCGGTACACTTAGTCTTAAATTTTCTAATTCTATATTGTCTATTATTTTCTTGAATAACACCAACTGCTCTTCTAATATGAGTAATCTCAGTCGAAAATAAATCAAGGTCACTTTAAATAATTAAATTATAAACATGACATGCACACCTAACATAAAATTTGTCAAGTGGTGGTTGCGAATGTATTGTTAATATTGAAATAGCGACATTATTGTTAGAAACATTATCAAAAGACATACACAATAATTTTTTATTAAGATTATAAAATATAACAACTTTGCAAATAATAGTACTTATAAAAATAGTAGTATGACCCTGATCTTCATCATATTTAAAAGCGATAATATCTTTTTGCATACAATAATTATCATCTATCCAATGACTTGTAATAGTCAAATAATTATTTCCATTAAAAGCATGGCCAGTATCAGAAGTTAGAGAAACTCTACAAGAAAAGTGGTCAAACAAATAATGTATGTATGTCTGATATTGTCCATGAAGTCTAAAGATATCAGATCTACAAGTATTTCTTGGGATACCTTTAGATAAATGACTATAAATCCTTTGAATATAGATAAAAGACATAATGAAGAAGCAAAATAAAAAGGTAGACAACCCAAAATAATTATTTTTGCTAACTCCTCACAATTTCTTATTTTATCATATTTCATAAGTCTTCCAGTACTAGGGTTTAGAGTTCCTTAATTTTCATCTAAATCAAGGATAAGTAACTCTCATATGTCTACTAAATGCTCCAGTCCCCCCAAAACTTCCTCCACTCTTATGTTTAAAATCATCTTTACAAAATTTGCATCTAATTCTATCAATATTTTCTATTTCGTCATATTTCCAAACTTTACTTCTCCTTCTCCGATGACTACTATTCAGGGCCACAGGTGCTCCACTACTAGTGTCATGACCACCACCCCTACTACCAACTCCAACACTACTAGGTGTAGGTGGTGCATCTTCAATTTCTAATTCATTATCTTCTATATCGTAATTGTAACGATCCGGTTGGTCACTTTGAGTATTATAGTCTTGTTCCACTATTTACTGCTTATTATGTGTTCAATTATAATTATGTGACTATTTGGGGAGGTTTCAGATTGAATGGAAACACTTAGTTCCAAGAATTAAAGTTTAAGTTGAAATAATTGATCGGATGATGAAAATGTGTAAACGGCCTCGGAATAGAGTATTGATGATTTCAATATCTTTGTATGGTGATTTTGGACTTAAGAGTGTGTCTTGAAAATTATTTGGAAGTCCGTAGTTAAATTAGGCTTGAAATGGCAAAAATGGGAAATTTAAGTTAGAAAGTGTGATCGGGGAGTTGACTTTTTGATATCGGGATTGAAATAAAATTCTTTAAATTAGAATAGGTCCATTATGTCATTTATAACTTGTGTGCAAAATTTGAGGTCAATCGGACTTGATTCGATAGGCTCCATCGAATGTAGAAGTTGGAATTACTTAGCTTCATTAAGTTTGAATTGGGGTATGATTCGTATTTTTAGCGTTGTTTGATGTTATCTGATGCCTCAACTAAGTTGTATGATGTTTTAGGACTTGTTGGTATATTTGGTCGAGGTCCCGATGGCCACAGGTGAAGTTCGAATGGTTAACGGATCAAAAATTAGACTTGGGTAATTCTGGAAATTTTCCATTTCTGGTGCAATCGCACCTGTGATGGAATTGGTCGCAGGTATGCGACCGCAGAAGCGAAATGTGGTCGCATAAGCAGACTGGGTAGAGTGAGGTAGTGTTCATAGGTGCGGGAAGGTGGTCCACAGAAACGGAGTCGCACCTGTGATGGGGTGATCACAGAAGCCGAAATGGTGAAGGAGGTGTGCAACGCAGGTGCGGAAGTATTTTCCACAGATGCAGAGTCACGTATGCATTTGGCTCACCGTAGAAGAGAAGGTAACTGTGTGGAAAACTGCAGAAGCGGAGATTTAGGTCGCACCTGCGAGACCGCAGAGGCAGCTAAGTGAGTCGCAGGTGTGAAAGCTTTGGGCAGTATACATTTCGAAGGGTCCTAGATTTTCCTCATTTTTGGACTTTTCAAGCATGATTTTTGGGGCGATTTTTCAAGCGGAATTTCACGGGAATTCTTGAGGTAAGTCCCATGTGATCATTGTTAGTCAATAATATTGAATTATCATCGAATATTCCGTCTAGATTGCATATTTTTGAGGTGTAAATTGGGAATTTGGACCTAAGGATTTGAAAATAAGATTTGAGGATTTGGAGGTCGAGTTAATGTCGGAATTTGGTAAAATTTATATGGTTGGACTCGTTGTTGAATGGATGTTCATATTTTGTAACTTTTATTTGGGTTCCGAGATGTGGGACCCATTGTTAATTTTTGAGTTGAATTTTGGATTTTTATTGAAAAATATAGTATTTTCACATGGGATTGATTCCTATAATTTGCGTTGATTGTTTTCACGACCCAAACTTCGATCCAGTCGTGATGACGCCTCTCGTGATGATAAGGCCATCCAGCTAACCCAATTTCGCCTTTTCTGAATAGTTAATATTAATAAGCAATTTTAACATGATTAAATAACCACAGTCTAAACAAAAGATTTCTAATAAAATGCGGAATACAGCCCAATATCGGGGCATCACAAGTCACGAGCATCTATTAGAGTATAAATACAACTACAAGGTCTGAAATACACGAAACAGGACTGATAAACAAAAGGAAGAAAAGCGGTACTGCGAACGCTGACAGCCATCTCGCTAAACTCCGATAACTCTGCCTCCGATCAGTCAAACCCGCTATCAGGTGCAAAAATACCTGCATCTGCAAACACAGTGCAGGGAGTAAAGTGAGTACTCCAATTCAGTGAGTAATAAAGGTAAATAACAACTGATCAATAAGAAATCACGTAAAGTAGACCAACATGTTGTATAGGAGCAGTGTAAAACCCTTTGAGAAAAGCGATGAAGCTGTGAAATCTTTAGAAATATCTTAGCTCAGTTTATACTCTTTTGAAAATGACTTTTTCAACAGTTATGCAATGAATGCAAAATAGTTAGTATCGATAAGCACCGAAAATTCGCCCCTCGGGCACAAATACCACAGTATAACAGGTAAAATGACAAGTAAATATGAAAGATGAGCACATAAAGGTTCGCCCCTCGGGCAATATCTCAGAACAGTACCAGCCCCTCGGGCTCACTCTTAGAATAGTATCAGCCCCTTGGGCTCACTCCCAGAACACTCTCAGCCCCTCAAGCTCACTCTCAGAACAATATCAGCCCCTTGGGCTCACTCTCAGAACAATGGGTACCCGCGCTCACTGTGGGTGTGCAGACTCTGGAGGGGCCCCTTACGGCCCAAGCGCTATATCAAGCCACCTCGTGGCATCAACTCTCGGTACTTGGCCTCACATCACTCAATCCACCTCGTGGCATATAATTGTATCTCAGGCCCTCGGCCTCATATCACTCAGTATAGCCTCACATATGGCCCTCGGCCTCACTCAGTCCGAAAAATACCATGAGCCCCTCGGACATTAGTAAAACAGTAGTTTTCATCCCAAAACATCATTTAAAATATCATTTAAGTTTCAAATCGGATTAAAAGTGGCTGAGCTTATAAAATAATAGAAATTAACAGGACTGAGTTCAAGTAATAAGTCAACACAGTGAGAAAATAATGATAAAAATCCCCGGAGGGTTCAAATAGTTGGCACGATGCCCAAATATGGCAATCAGCCCAAGTCATGATGATAACAAGCAAGTTTTAGTCACATACGCGGTAAAATCATCAATCGGGACAGACCTAGTCACAATCCCCAATAGTAAAAGAACCCACACTCATCATCGAGCGCGTGTCTCACCTCAATATAGCACTACGATATGCAATCTGGGGTTTCAAACCCTCAGAATATCATTTACAATCATTACTCACCTCGAACCGGCGAAATCTCTAGCTCGCGACGCCTTTGCCCCTCAAATCGGCCTCCACAAGCGTCGAATCTATCCAAAATCATAACGAATACGTCACAATATGCTAAGGTAAAAAAGCTCAAGCGAAAACAATCAATAACGGGCATAAATTCCGAAATTTACCAAAACCCGAGCCCCAGGCCCACTTCTCGAAACTTAGAAATTTTCACAACAACGGGTTCCTTATCTCCTAACGAGTTCATACATACCAAAAGTTCTCAAATCCGACCCCAATTGGTCCTTCAAATCACCAAATCAAATTTCAAAATTCCAAGCCCTAGTTTTTTCCATTTTTAGCTTAAGTCCCATGAATTTCTAGGTAGATTTCACAATAGAAACGAGTATTGAGTTCAAAAATATTACCTCCATGTGATTCCCCTTGAATCCCTTTTCAATTAGCTCTCTCAAGCTCCAAAATCGCTCAACAATGGAGGTTCTTAACCTCAAAATCGCGGAATAGCCTTTTTAAAACATTCTGCCCAACACTTAAAAATCCTTCTTCGCAAACGCGGCCAACCTCTCGCGAATGCGTAGCACAAAATTGCGTTGACCAACTTTTACCTTACGCGAACGCGACATGCCAGTCGCGAACGCAATGCTTCTACGGTCTTGACCTTCGCGAACACGATGACTAACTAACCATCAGACCCAATTCCTCCTACGCTTTCGCGTATACACACTCGCGAACACGATACAGTCCTCTCACAAACTTTCGCGAACGCAGCATGGACCCTCGGGAACATGAAGCTCATGAACCCCGGCCCTTCACGAATGCGAAGGCCAAAATGCCTGCAACTAAAACCTGCAATTTCTGAAGTTCTCAAAACATGAAATTGATCCGTTTAACCTCCCAAAACACTCCCGAGGCCCCCGGGACCTCAACCAAAAGCACTAACACACCCTATAACCTAATTCAAACTTGTTCCAATCATCAAAACACCTTAAACAACATCAAATTACCCAAAACTCATCGAATTCAAGCCTAAGTTTTCCAAAAACTTCCGAAATACACTTTTAATCAAAAACCCAACCAAACCACGTCCGAATGACCTAAAATTTTACACACACATCCCAAATGATACAACGGAGCTACTGCAACTTCCGGAATTTCATTCCGACCTCTATATCAAAATCTCATCTATCGACCAGAAGACGCCGAAATCTCAATTTCGCAAAGTCAAGCCTAATTCTACTCAGGACCTCCAAAACTCATTCTGATCATGCTCCTGAGTCACAAATCACCTTCCAAAACTAACCGAGCCATCGGAACTGACATCCGAGCCCTCTAACTCATAAGTCAACATCCGGTTGACTTTTCCAACTTAAACCTTCTTAAAAGAGACTAAGTGTCTCCTTTCTTACAAATTCCACTCCGCACGCAAACTAATCAACTTGATCACATGAAACACGGATAACGAAGCATAAAGAAGCATAAATAAGGGAAACAGAGCGGTAACTCATGAGACGACTGTCCGGGTCGTCACATCCTCCCCAACTTAAATAAACGTTCATCCTCGAACGTGCCCAGAGTTGTTCCAAAAACCAACCAATTGCTGAATAACCTTACCATGTATATAACCAGGGGTGATCCCATATCACCCTATCTCATATAGGTCTAACAACACATTGCAACTGAAATTTTACAACCCAATCCAGCCCATAAGCCTTAGGACCACATTTCCACTTCCGAAAACTATTCACAAGATCAGAATCTCACATCTATACCCAGACTAAGCCCGAACAAGATGTAATCGCCCATACTTGCAATCTACGGTGCAATTACCTATTATACCACATAACTCAAATACCGGTAGCAATAACTTCCATTCACAGTAGCTGCACACAATGCCTGAATACCAGTAGAAAAACCTCTTATCAGCTAAAGTTCATTCCAACACTTTTACATATACTACAACTGATAACTAAAACACGCAGTAAGTCATCACTATTTCTTAGATCAACCATTCCTGAAGCCACTTCCCGTTTGGCTAATACCACAGCAGAATCCCGAGCCGAACCTCGATTTTATCCTTCCAACAAGCTAAAATCAAGTCCGTTCGTATTCATTAATGATCCCAACGATCACATCGAATCCAACACACCACTCTGGTGACATGACACATCAATACAAGCCTAAGCCACAACTTGCACAATACGCGCACCAATAAGCAATGGTCTGAATATACTCAAATCATGAAAATGACTCAAATGAAAGAGTTGTACCTCAAGCTCACCAGTACCATCACAACACAAGGCTGAGAAACCGTCTCACATCATAGAAATAGAACACATGAATCTAACTCGAAAGGTCATATCTCCACGTAGCCTCGCTACAATGCACGATCTTATCCAAACACTGCTCCACATGAAACGCTTCAGGTCACTATGCTCGAAATCGACAGCCACGCACAATTTGATATCTGGAACCAAAGCAAGTCATTACACTCGTGAAAACAATTAGCATATACCACGTAAACCCGATAGGACATGACCGATACGCCATTCACCGAGCAATACCCAATTACTTTTCCCGCTCGACTTCTACTATGAGACCCCAAATGAACCGCACCATATGTGCCCATAACCAACAAATCATAACACCTCGCAACACGAAAAGGTAACTCATAGATCTCCCCAGATCACTGATAAGCTCAACAATGGTCGAATCAATACCTCCCTCAATAATGCTATTTGGATCCAACCAAGCCGACTCAAGATAGAACACTCATCCATATTGGCCTGCCAACGAACTCCTTATCAAGGAAACCTGAAGTTGCTCTTTCCACCTCTATAACTCTGCCGGTGCCATATATACGGTGCAAGGCACCAAATCAATAACGAAATTAATAACCTTGCCCGACGACATGCCCGGCCATAAGAAATACACCCGAAAAGGCCCTCACCACCGAAACTGAATCAATATAAGGAATCTTAACACTGACACTCGTCACAAGAACCCAAATAAGAAAGATGAATCCTTACCAGCCATCCGTTGAGTCTTTGAAATATAAAAATTCCCAATAGGGAAAAATCTATCAAACATCGCCGCTCAATCCGTGGCATTTTCTGGCATGGCCAACAACGTTGTCTTATCGCAATAGTCTAGAATAACACAACATGGAAATAGCCAGTCTGAACCTAATATCACATCCAAGATCTAATATCCCAAGCAAAAAAAGGTCCACTCGGGTCTCCGAACCCTGACAATCACTAAACAGTGCCGATGCACACTTTCTACAACCACAACATAGCTTGAATATGAGAACTTCCGGTCTCCAACTCCATGTAGCACACAAATCACCATACCTGATCCCAAATTCCACCGTGTGAATATATATCACACCTCAAGTACCCAATCATTCCACGAAAGATATTCTATAATTCCCCTATGCCATCAAGCAAACTCTAATATCAGCAGTCGATCTAATAAGAAAATGCCGCAGTACTACCGAAGTACTATCAACTTAATCACATTGCCTTTTCTGAAATGTATACCCTCGTCAAATCACTATGATTAGCAATACCATTCCCTTAATCATCTGAAGATCATTCACCCTAATCATCTGAAGCTCATTTCTCTAATCACCTAAAACTGCCAGTGCTGCCTAAGAATTTTATGACTTTCCATTCAGAACTGAACCGTAACCTTACACACGCAAATCCCAATCCTCCACAACATATCGCATATACCATACCATCCTAGGATAACATAAGAACTTTATCTCCCCTACGAGCCACCAATACCTACGTACTCAACTAGTCAAGAACTTTTCATTGGTCCCATATAGAATAAAATCACTATACATCCCATGCTCCGCATGCCCATAGAAAATATGCATCTCCAAACTGCGGTAAAAACCATCAAGAACTCTCCGAGTTCCCCTTGCACAAACCAACCTGTCAGGACTAAATCCTTCTAAATTGACCAAGCTAAGCAAGCCGTCAAAACATAAGAGCATTGCTGCAAAATACCTGTAGGAACTCATTACCTCGATCATACACATGGAACAAATCATATCCTTACCATACTAGTTCGGTCTACTACCAAATTACCCCATTTATCTAAATTTCCTTCTGATTTATCTTCAACTTGATATTTCCTTTTTGCTGTAGCACCACAATCCTCAACTCAGACTTACCACATAGAACCAAGCATAAAGCCACACCGTCTAAGTCTCATACGTTGCTGAATACTTTCTTAAACATTCCTAGAAACACCACATTCCAGAATACTTTACTCTGAAGAACTTCCTGCGAATCCAAATCCGTTACCTTTACTTTCTGGATACTGATACATAGAATCCCATAATTAACATAGAAATACCACAAGTCTTAACCTCTTTCAATGGAGACTCAGTTTCTAATCACATATACAACTTTAAGATACCCAATTGTTACATGTAGAATCTTGAACACATTAGAATAACTCTCAAGAGTCATTTACTCTATTTAAACTGCAGTTAGCCTGATCAAATGAACAGAACTTCACGTGCCTCATTAGCACTTTGACACCGCAGGATACGACTTCATCCCAATACAAACAAATATCTTCCTGCTCTATGCACCGAGCATTCTTTACCAACAACCACTTAAGACATCATGTGATTCTCACACACCTACAAAACACCATATAACCTTGTCAAAATTTTCCTTCACTCGAGCCATCCTCGATTTCAATCTCCGTAAGCCATCACTGACTCACTAACACGCCTCAAACTGGAACCAACATAGCACCCAATCGTGCAATCAACTTAATCAATAGCAAACTCCCCCACTTGGCTTGAAGCCATAGATCAAAACACACCCAATAACTCATAGCGCATATACTCTATTGTTGCCATAATACCATAGTGAGATTAAACTGAATCCTTCATAAGCTTGTGGAAACACAAATCATCTAGAATTTTAACTCTTATGCAAATCTCACATTCACTCACACAACAATTAAGACCACTCTCTAGGCGACCCAATTTAGATTTCAACACATATTCTTCCCTTGCAAATGAGATCTTCTAATAGACAACATAGGGATAACACAACCTTAAAACACTCCGCAGGAGATAACCCACCTGCCTTGCCTCCAACTGACATTTCTGTATACCTTCCACCGTCACAAGCATTACACAGTCACTTGATCTTCCTTGAGTCTGGACTCATACCGCAACATAAAATTTACTTCACTCTCAACTGAGAAACATAAAAAGATCCTTTATACGCCTATAACTCGAGGTTATACCTTGAATCAAGATAGAATTCCAGCACCTAATAGTTCCTCTATCGTTCAACAGGCCTTTCTCATCACTCCCACGCCATATAGATATATCTCGCAGTACTAACATACCCACCACATAGCCACGGCTATCACTTCCACTAACAGGGATACTACCGAATATATAAGTTCAAAAACACTTGTTCACACAATCAGCACCTCGGTGCTCAAGCCATAGGCAAGGATCCAGCCTCGAGTCCTCCAGACTAGCCCAACATCAACTCACAAAGATCACATCTCGCCCCTCGATCGGGGAATCACAGGCCATCAAGGCAAATCTTATACTGAGCGTTCATGCGCGCATACGAATGTGTGGAAGGAATTTCAAGAGTTACTTTTCAAGCTGAATCAAAAGGACGCACAATAAGAATTCAAGAATATAAATTTTTCCTAAAGGTTTCGCAGCCTCTCGAGGATAAATACAGACGTCTCTGTACCGATCCGAGAGACTCTACGAAACCTGCTCATGACTCGTCAGACCTATGTAACCTAGGCTCTGATACCGACTTGTCACGACCCAAACCCCGATTCGGTCGTGATGGCGCCTCTCTTGAAGACAAGGCTAGCCAACAAATCCATTTCGCCGTTTCTGAATAGTTAATGTTAGTAAGAAATTTTAACATGATTAAATAACCACAGTCTAAACAAAAGATTTCTCATAAAGGGCGGAATACAACCCAATATCGGGGTGTCACAAGTCACGAGCATCAATTAGAATATAAATACAACTACAAAGACTGAAATACACGAAACAAGACTGATAAACAAAAGGGAGAAAAGCAGTGCTGCGAACGCTGACAGCCACCTTGCTAAACTCTGATAACTCTACCTCCGACCAGTCAAACCTGCTATCGGGTGCAAAAATACCTGCATCTGCACACACGGTGCAGGGAGTAAAATGAGTACTCTAACGCAGTAAGTAATAAAGGTAAATAAAAATTGAGCAGTAAGAAATCACGTAAAGCAGACCAACATGCTGTATAGAAGCAATGTAAAACCATTTGAGAAAAGCGGTGAAGCTGTGAAATCTTTAGAAATATCTTAGCTCGGTTTAAACTCTTTTGAAAATGACTTTTTCAATAGTTACGCAATGAATGCAAAACATTTAGTGTCAATAAGCACCGAAAATCTGCCCTCGGGCACAAATGCCACAGTATAACAGGTAAAATGACAAGTAAATATGAAAGATGAACACATAAAGGTTCATCCCTCGGGCAATATCTCAGAACAGTACCCGCCCCTCGAGCTCACTCTCAGAATAGTATCAGCCCCTCGGGCTCACTCTCTTAACAATATCAACCCCTCGGGCTTACTCTCAGGACAACGGGTACCCGCGCTCACTGTGGGTGTGCAGACTCCGGAGGGGCCCCTTATGGCCCAAGCGCTATATCAAGCCACCTCGTGGCATCAACTCTCGGCACTCGGCCTCACATCACTCAAGCCACCTCGTGGCATATAAATATATCTCAGGCCCTCGGCCTCATATCGCTCAGTATATCTTCACATATGGCCCTCGAACTCATTCAGTCCGAAAATCAACACAAGCCCCTCGAGCATTAGTAAAGCAGTAGTTCTCAGCCCAAAACATTATTTAAAATATCATTTAAGTAATAATCCAACACATTGAGCAAATAGTGATAAAAATCCCCGGAAGGTTCAAGTAGTTGGCATGAAGCTCAAATATGGCAATCAACCTAAGTCATGATGACAACAAACAAGTTTTATCAAATATGCGGTAAAATCATCAATCGGGACAGACCTAGTCACAATCGCCAATAGTAAACGACCCCACGCTCATCATCGAGCCTGTGTCTTACCTCAATATAACACTACGATGTGCTATCTGGGGTTTCAAACTCTCAGAATATCATTTACAATCATTACTCACCTTGAACCAGCAAAATCTCTAGCTCGCGATGCCTTTGCCCCTCAAATCGGTCTCCATGCACGTCGAATTTATCCAAAATCAGAATGAATACATCACAATATGCTAAGGAAACAAAGCCCAAATGAAAATAATCAATAACGGGCACAAATCTCGAAATTACCAAAACCCGATCCCCGAGCCACTTCTTGTAACTCAAAAATTTTCACAACAACGGGTTCCTTATCTCCTCATGAGTTCATACATACCAAAAGTTCGAAAATCCGACCCCAATTGGTCCTTCAAATCCCCAAATCAAATTTCAAAATACCAAGCCCTAGTTTCTTCCATTTTTAGCTTAAGTCCCATGAATTTCTAGGTAGATTTCACAATAGAAATGAGTATTGAGTTCAAAAATATTACCTCCAGGTGATTCCCCTTGAATAACTCTTCAATTATCTCTCCCAAGCTCCAAAATCGCTCAACAATGGAGGTTCTTAACCTCAAAATTATGGAATAGCCTTTTTAAAATATTCTGCCCAGCACTTAAAAATCCTTCTTCGCAAACGCGTCCAACCTTTCATGAATGCGTAGCACAAAATTGCGTTGACCAACTTTTACCTTACGCAAACGCTACAAGCCAGTCACAAATGCAATGTTTCCACAGCCTTGACCTTCGCGAACATAACTAACTGACCATCAGACCCAATTCCTCCTACGCGTTCGCGAACGCGATGCAATCCACTTACAAACCTTCGCAAATGTGACATGGACCCTCACAAACGCGAAGCTCACGAACCCCGGCCCTTCGCGAACGCGAAGGCCAAAACGACTGCTACTGAAACCTGCAATTTCTGAAGTTCTCAAAACATAAAATTGATCTGTTTAACCTCCAGAAACACGCCTGAGGCCCCCGGGACCTCAACCAAAAGAACCAACACACCCTATAAACCTCATTCAAACTTGTTACAATCATCAAAGTACCTCAAACAATGTCAAATTACCCAAAACTCATCGAATTCAATCCTAAGTTATCCAAAAACTTCCGAAATACACGTTTAATCAAAAACCAAATCAAACCACATCCGAATGACTTGAAATTTTACACACACATCCCAAATGATAAAACGGAGCTACTGAAACTTCCGAAATTTCATTCTGACCTCTATATCAAAATCTCATCATCGACCGGAAGATGCCGAAATCTCAATTTCGCCAATTCAAGCCTAATTCTACTCCGGACCTCCAAAACTCATTCCGATCACGCTCCTGAGTCACAAATCACCTTCCGAAGCTAATCAAACCATCGGAACTCACATCCGAGACCTCTAACTCATAAGTCAACATCCAGTTGACTTTTCCAACTTAAACCTTCTTAAAAGAGACTAAGTGTCTCATTCTTACCAAATCCACTCCGAACGCAAACTAATCAACTTGATCACATAAAACACGGATAAAGAAGCATAAAGAAGTAAAAATGAGGGAAATGCAGCGGTAACTCATGAGACAAATGGCAGGGTCGTCACAATTGTATTGAATTATTTGTGAATAGATTCGAGGTGTTCGGAGGCCGAATCGTGAGGAAAGGGCTTAATGGAATAAAGAATTTCACGGTGTGAGATAAGTAACACTTCTAAACTTGATTCTAGGGGTGTGAATCCCTAAATTACATGTTAAATGATTTGTTTGGAGGTGACGCACATGCTAGATGACGGGCGTATGGGCGTGCACCATTGAAATGTTAACCTAATTGATTCTGGGGAGTTACATAATCAAATATCATGTCATTTTCCACATATCCTCCACGTGTTAGAGAGAATTGAGTTGAGACTCATGTTAAAGATTTTTTTAGGTTACATGTCGATATTTTTGGTACCTACAGAGGTCGTATTGTTGATGAATTAATTGTCTAATTGTAATTTTTGTACTCATATCTATTATTTGCATATCATATCTCAGTCTCTATTGTCATTCATTGATACATCATATCATCATGCCGGGTTGATTTTCATGTCATTAAGAGACCAAAAGGCTGGAGATTTTGAGTGATATTTATGGGATCGGATTGCACACCGCAGCATGTTTTACTTATTTATACCCGATCTGGCTTATTATAACACTTGGGCTGAAGGAGCAACTCCAGAGTCTGCATTCCATAGAATGTGCGCAATTGATTTTATATTGAGGGATGGATCTTGCTCGAATTATTTATATTTTCGGGATAGATTTTTGTTGACATGGATCTTGCCTAGTTATTTATTTTGATGGATGGATCTTCCCTAGGCATGGATCTTGCCCGAATCATTTATATTTTCGGGATAGACTTTCTTTGTCATATATCTTGCCTAATTATTTATCTTGGGGGATGGATCTTCCCTGGACATGGATCTTGCCTGAATTATTTATATTCGGGGATGTATCTTCCCCGGGTTGGATTAGCCTTATACAGTACTAAGTGTGTGTATATATATATATATGATGGATCTTTCCTGGACTGAATTGGCCATATACTGTACTGAGTAATTGAGTATTTTGAGAGTATGAGTGCACGAGGTTTCCCTTGAGGTGCATCACATGCATTATGTACATTGGAATGGATATAGAGATGTCATATTCCTCATATCATTTAGATTTGATCCATTTTTACTTGTACTGAGTTTAACTGTTGAACTTGAAAGCATGCTTACATTTCTATAATGTTGTTTCTATACTAGACTGCACCTATTGAGCTCGTCACTACTTTCAGCCCAAATGTTAGTCTTGTTACTTATTGAGTACATGTGGCCGGTTGTACTCATACTACACTTTGTATTTCTTGTGCAGACTCGGGTACCTCCGGATACGACGACTGCTAGATTTCGGGGACTTATTTATTGGAGATTCTCGAGGTAGCTGCCTTGGCATCCGCAGACCTTGACTCTCCTTCCTTTCAGTTATTTGTACTATTCTATATATTTCAGACAGTGTTTGTATCAATCAGACTATATTTTTATTTAGATGCTCATGTACTCAATGACACCGATTTGGGAAAATATATTTGAGTCGGTATTTGTGGGATTTTCTATTAAATCCAATTATTAGGTTTTCAAACTTAAAAAGATTATTGTGATTTATTGAGTTCATTGACTTGCCTAGTATTGAGATAGGTGCTATCACGACATGCAAATTTTAGGTCGTGATATTAATCTTCCTGTAATTGTTCATAATCTATATTATTATCAGGTGATGTTTCAGAAACATGTGTAAAGTCATTTAAATTACTACTAGAAGTTGAAGTAGTACCTCCTTTTCTATTTCTCTGATTACCGCGATAGCAACCTTGTTACAAACTCGTTTTGCAGCATTAAACATATTGTGAAAATTTAACTACTAATAAAATTAAATATGCAAATAAAAAAATAAGAGAAAGAGTTAGAATGAGTGCATCGAATTCCGCAATAAATTGAATATTTAATAATTTTGAAGTCTTGAAATTGAGTTTCGCAACTCCGATGTTACCATGAAGAAACTTCAATTGTTCAAAGTTTAAACTTCAAATAATACCATAAATTTTTTTAAAAAATGAGAGTCAAATCGTTGATTGCAATTTAGGTGAAAGATGAGAGAATAACAATTGAGAATTTGGATTTGAGAATTGAGAGATGAGTGAAGAAATGAAGGGGGAGGGGGGAGAGGAGGGGAGGGGGATCTATTTATAGTTTTTCAAAGGGCTAAATTAATAAATAATAAAAGTATTGTTATTTTTGAAAAAAAATCCCCCAAAAGGGCTATTATTGCAGTGATCGTTGCCAACGACTAGGATTATAAAAAAAATAATAATTTTGAACTAGCCGTTGAACCGGTTAACCGATTTACAAATGACAAGACTTTACCGGATTGTACCGGTCCGGTTAACCGGTGTTAAAATTTTCTCCGCACGGAACGTTTCCTGTCTCAATCCAGCCTAGCCCGACGAGTTCGGAACCTAATTAATGATTTTTTTAACATAAAATACATTTTTGATGTTAAAAAAAAGTTACTTTAATAGCTATTTCGCAATTTTATACTGCGAATTGCCTTAACG
>MU785315.1:39566-55179 GCA_026770625.1 Nicotiana glauca | reverse complement strand
AAAGAGGGGCCAACATCGGTAATAATAATTGTGATAGCCTGACTCTAAAACCATAATAAGTGGACCTCGGGCCTAGCTCAATCCCAAAAAATAGCTTATGAGATTAGGATTGACTAACACCATATAAGGAGAACAAGGACCTTAAATTCCACCAATGTGGGACAACTCAATAACCCCCTTCATCCTCCCCCCCCCATCCTCCCCCCCAACTAGGCCGGCAAACTGGAGCATGGAACACATAAATGGGGCCCCATCGGAAACATAATTGGGATGGACCTGGCTCTGAGACCATGGTAAATGATCCTTAGGCCTGACGCAACCCCAAAAGCTAGTTTATGAATAAGCAAACCAAGAGCCTCAAATCTCACCGATGTGGAACAACTCAACAAAGACATTGAAATAATCGTAAAATACAATCAATTTATTCGCGCTTCAAAATTTTCATCTTATACTCTAACAATATTTTCATTTGGAGAATATGTGATAATGTTGTTCTCCGATTTTGAGATAAAATTATATGTTAAGAGGTTTATGATAAAATTAGGACCGCTTAAATAATTCTGATGGTAGAAACTTTTTAAATTTTTTGCGGGTAGGATAATTATAAAATTCTTGAAAAAAAGTTGTTCAGTTCATGTTTATACTACATGCTCAAATGTTCCAGGATGTATATATCGCGAACCACCTCCAAAATTCAAGTCAAGACACTTGTGAGTGCTCCTCCAAATATGTATATTAAACATTGCTCAAGTCGTTAATGATGTGCCGGATAAGTTATACATTACAATGCCTTATTGGGATTTGAACTTCTGATTTAAAGTAAGAGAAAATGCATAAAGAACCCATTTAACTTGTTCTAGAAAATTATTTATATATTTAAACTTTACGGATGTCCTAACACCCCATTATTATTTAAAGAATTATATTTATTTACTCCCGCCAAAGCCTGGCCAGCCGCGCGTCTTAGACAACCGAATTGAGCGCATCCTTACTCTCTTTTAATCGTTAAAAATATCCAAAAAATATATATATATATTTTTAACGATAATATAACCCCCAACGAATGGTAAAATTCCCTCTTCCCCAATATTTTACCAAACCTATTTGAAGAACCTTAATTTTTTCTTCTTCTAATTTCTGCCGAAATTCCATCAAATTGCCCTTTGAAGTTTTAATCTTTGAAGGAAAAGGTTAATCTTTTTCCTTCTTAAGAACCCTAATTTCTTTCTTTTATTATTGTTATGTCTTTCTCCTAAAACTAATTATCTGATCTTTGAAAGCAAATGCAAATTATCTGACTTTGATATTATCTTTTTGTGTTGTAGTTGTTGCAATACCTTCAAAAAGCTTGAATTTGATAAGGCTTTACATGAAAGAGGAAGAAAATGAGTCAAGCGGGGAAATTCGATGCAACCATGGCTATGTGCTGCCTTTTTTAACAGCTTGGACCCCTCGGACCCCAGGAAGAAGATATTTGGTTTGTTCATACTATGAGGTAAATGATAGTAAAAAATCTTTCACTAATTGAGTTGTAAAAAATTATCATTCATTAATTTTCTTTTGTTATTCATCTTAGAGTCCACGATCTTGTGATTTTTCGATTTGGAAGGATTCCGAAATTGATCCTAGGTTCAAATTTGTTATTCCAGAATTGCTTGACAAAATGGTAAACATGAGAATGCATTAGAAGGCTTTGAAAATCTTGCCAAGCCAAGGACAACTTTAAAAGTTGAAAACACCATAGAAGAGGACAAGATGAAGAAGATTGAGGCTCAATTGGTGAAATTGCAAGATGATATGGAGAAGATGAAAGAGAAGGAAAAGAACCAGAAGAGTAAATTGGCTAAGTCAAAGTCTAGGAAAAATATACTTTGGTTCATTATATTGGGGATGTGTATTATTCTTGTTGATTGTGGGTATCCAGGAATATCATTGAAAGAAGATACAATGAGGTTGCCATTGTGAATCTAGTTTTGTCATCTCAATATGAATGTAGTTGTTGCTTGTAGGTTTCATTTATTTTGTATGTTTACAATGGACCTTTCATTTTAATGTAAGCCTTTTATAGCTTTGTCATCTCAATATGTATGTAGTTGTTGCATATCAATTGTTGTTTCTAAAGAAGTGATGTTTTTACATTGTGAAGTAAACTGCATACTGCATAAACTTCAGAACTTGACAATCAACAATAGACACACAACAGTACAAAGTTTCCTTGTCACCAACCAAAGTATGTCATTTCATGGCCAACACTCATACTATCAACCTTGTGGTCCCATAACATTTCTGACCTGTACAACACATAGATTACCAAAATATGGTATATGCATTTGTTGCATAAAAGCCACAAAATGAGTTAACAAAATAGCTATTTGTTGTCATTGTAGCAGCAACAAAACAGACAGCAAATGTAACAAAAGTGAAATGCAGTTTATAGCTACCTAAAAATCCTTATCAAGATACAGAATTGCAGTCTATAGTTGCTTAAAATTTTAGCATAATGCAGTCTATTGCAATACAGCCATTAATAAAATAATATCTTCATCAATTGGGTTGGTTTGCAGTGGTGCTTTCCTGTCTTAACTTAGCAGCCCTAGACCTTGTTTGAATGAGTTTCGTGCCTCTCAATTGTTGAAGATGTCTTGATGTCATAGCTTCTTTACCTTTCCATTTAGCACCTCGTGTTGGTTGATGGCCTAGATCTCCATTTACTTCTGCCGAAGACCTCACATTCTTAAAGTTTGTAGATAACATTCCAGGCTGCCAAAACCCAACAGCAAATCAGACAATGAATTCACCTAAATATGAGAGTTTGTGTTAGACTTACATTTTAATTTTAAAGCCACTTTGAATGTGTAAAACTCCCATCCCAACCATCCCTGGTTTATTATATTGTATTCTTATATCAGTGCTACTACCAACATCCTACATCAAACAATCAAAAGTAAAAATCTGATAATTATTTAAAAAAAAAGAAAAAAAACATTAAAGGGAAGAATTTCACCTTTTCTTTAGAACCTTTTAGCCTACCCCTTCCTCTTCCAGTACTTTGCTTTGCTGGCTTCGAACTACCAACACTTGCAAGCACAGAACTTGCTGAAGTAGCAGCAGTATTACTTCCAACAGCTTTATGGTAGCCCCTCTTGTTATGACCCTTGTTGTGACAATTGCTACATGTCATTTCCACTCCACTTTTGGACAATTTTCCTATCTTATTTTCACCTGGCTCTTTTCTTCTAATCTTCTTTGGCCTTCCAGGTATCTTCTTGACATGAGATGGTATAACTGTTGGACTTTGTGACTCTAGCTACATATTTATACCCAAGACAGGCTGAAGAAAGTAACTGTATATTTTTATGTAAGTGGCATTACTGTACCAGTGAGAAATATAGTTCAAAGGCTCCAGATTTTTATAATACAGGGCAGCAACTGCATGAGCATAAGGTATGCCTTTTAATATCCAAGCTCTGTAGGTGCATGTTTTCCTGTTGATGTCCACTAGATGCTTCACTTCACTTGCACCTGATCTTTGCTTCACTTCAAATCCATACTCACCATTCCAGAAAATGTCACATTTCATTGACCTTTCTGTGTTCTCTTCCAAGACTTTCATCGCCATTAGTGAAAAATCAGTAATCCAAGTGTTTCCAAACTCTCTGAGCTGACCTATTTTGTTCATCATCTTCACCCTTATTTCTTCAAGCATTGTCACAATAGTCTTCTGCCTTGCTGCCAAAATCCAAGAATTGAAACATTCTTCCATATTATTGTCAACATTATCACATTTACAGAATATGTTGAAATAAACCTTACTCCATCTTTCAATGTTGTAGTACAACAGTTCATCAACTATCTTATTCTCTAATTTCTTCATTTCATCCAGATTTTTTTTCAACTCCCACTCATAGGTAGACCTTGCACACCTCCAGAAGTAGTCCATTCTCTCTATGTCCCTCCATTTCTTAGATCAGTTAGCTAGGATGTGCCTTGCACACATCCTATGCTCAGAATTTGGAAGCAGATCTGATATAGCATTCTCAAGCCCCTACAAAATGGACAATGGTAGTTAGTTTTAAGTGAAATGGTAGTTGAAAAATAACAATAAACTACAAGTGCTTACCTTTTGCATGTCTGTTATTATGGTCAGATTTGTACCATCTCCAAGCTGAAGATCACCCTTTAAAAGGTTGACAAACCACCTCCAAGTGTGCATATTTTCAATCTCAACAATAGCCCAAGCAAGTGGAAGCATCTGATTATTTCCATCTTTGCAAACTGCTACAACTAGTTGGCCTCTACATGACCCTTTTAAAAAATATCCATCCAATCTAATCCATGGCCTACAACCAGCTAAATATGACTTCTTCATTGCATCAAAACAAATGTAGAACCCAACAAACATTTTCTTCCCACCTTCAAATGTTTCTTCACTAAGCTACACTACACATGTACTCCCTGGATTAGATCTAAGCAACTTATCCCTATAATCTAATATCATGCCATACTCCAGTTTATGATCACCCATTATCTCATTCAACACAATATTTTTTTCCCTCCTACAAATTGTTTTCCCAACATATAATTCCAATTTCTTTGCAATAAACTCCTGAAACTTGAATATTCTAATGTTAGGTTGTTCTTTTATCCTGTCATTATACCTTTTGGCCAAGAACTTTGAATTATATAGCTTGTTTATGTTAGTAGTGTCTCATTTGTGAACTGGATTGTATTTCTTGACTACAAAATTCTTAGTCCTAGAATCATGACTAGCAACTAGAAGCCAAGGACATGATGTCTTCTTGCACTTAACCCTCACCCTTGTAGGTTCATTTACATACTTTTCTATAGAAACCTTTTGTTGAACAACATATTTAGTTACAGCTTCTCTGAAATCTCTCACACTTGCAAATGCAAGTCCAGTTTTCCAAACTATTTTCTTGCAAGTCTTGTCAAAGATTACTCTTCTTTTAGTCTTTCTTCTTCTAGCTTTAACTTTCTATTGAACCTCCCCTTCACCTTCATCATCAAAATCATCTGGATCTGTCTCAAAACTAGCATCTTCATCTGAGTGGTAATAAGGTTCATCACCACTTATCTTACCTTCTAAATTCTTCTTCTTCCTAGATTCATATTCATCATACCCCACATTTGGCCCTCTCTTACCTAGTTTAACATGTTCTTGTTCAGGAGCACTTTCTTTTCTCTTCCTTCTCTCTACAGTCCTTCTTTCTACCCTAAATGCCCTATATTCCTCATGTTTATCACTGCCATAATCAACATCTTCTTCTTCAAACAACTTCTCATGCTCTGAATCTAAGCTATTATCAATGCTGCTACAAGATTCAGATGGGGAGTTTGAACTATCATCAGTAGTAACAGCTGTAGGCACACTGTTATTGGCACTATTTTAAGTAGTATTGGATGCCTTTTCAGAGGTTCCCAAATCTCACAGCCCCCTAAATCTTGACCAAATTCTTTCTCAAAAGTAACATTACTATCACCCCCACTTGGTTGACATATCCTAATAGAGGGGACCACTAAAGCTTCATCAACCATGTGATCTATATATACCTCCAAAATATCCGCACTTTTTAACCCTTCACAAATGCCCATAAGGTCCCTATCAACCTTAATCACTATCAAACCAGGACAATTAGGTGGTCTAACATAAATAACAGCAGAAGAACTATTGTAACCAAACTCTTTTACATAACTTAAAAACTCAAAATATGAGAACATATTAACATTGACATCAATACAATCAGTAATCCTCCCAGCAACATAATCCTCCACTGAAAAAGAATGTAACTTATCCATGGAGATTTTTTCACCATGGAAAAACCTTAGTGTAACAAATACAAAAGACATTGAAATACCTGAATATAGTAGAAAATAAACTAATTAAGGATTAATAGTTACTATTAGACCTCGACATAAGAAGTCACAATACATGCAATAATAAAAAACTGAAAATTGGTTATTATTACACCTTAAAAAATGTATTTTCGTTACTCGATTTTACATTGAAAACATTATAGTGAAAAAATTTGAAGCAAGTTCAAAACCCTAGATACAGATGATATTAAACAAACTAAAACAGAGATAACATTTAGGGATGATGATAGAAAAGGCTAGGTTGATGTATTTACCTCCAAACTAAAATAAGGATAAAGTTGAACTTGATTCTTCAAAGACCTTCAACTTCGAATGGGTCTTCCACCATCTCATCAAATAAAACAATTGAGAACAAACGAAACCCTAAGGAACAACGAAATTGAAGTATTTTGAAACAGGTTCCTTCGATTTTGGTCAGGCAAATTGATTTGGTGAGGCAAATCGAATCTTTGAAGGTGGGGCATTAGGGTTCTGCAATTTGGGAATTTTTTACTAAGGGGGTTAACGTGGTGAATAAGAGACTTTGAAGGCTATTATGTTTATTTACTGAAGAATTTAATTAGGTGGCTTCATAATAAAAGCATGTGTTTCCCACTCAAGTTATTATAGTTGGGCTAGGTCTTAGGAGGAAGTAAATAAATACAATTCTTTAAATAATAGTGGGGTGTTAGGACACCCGTAAAGTTTGTAAATAATTTTCCAAGACAAGTTGAATGGGGTCTTTATGCATTTTCTCTTAAAGGAATTTATGAACTCTCTATACTATTACAGTAATTCTCATAGGTAATTCAACAGTCTCTATTGAAAAGATTTTTGGGCCCGATAAATGCAATAATTTCCAGGCAAAAGGAATTCCACCTAGTTCCACCCTTGATTATGCGACATCTCATAAATTTGGACTAGATGTGGATGCGTTAAATAATTTGATATTTTAAACATGTGAAATCATATCGGGATGCGCATTGGTGAAAATAGTTGTTTTAGAATTAAGACGGAGAGTGGGGTGCATAAGATTCGATAAAATCGACTAAGTTTATGGAAGGACTGTCTTATATCAAGATTCTCTGATAATCTATTGAGAATTTGGAAAAACTTAAAATATGAAAATTGTAGTGCTTTTAAATACCTCTCCAATGATATATTGTAGAGCCTAAACATATCCTGTGCAAAAGGTTATGTGCGTTTTACTGGACAATACGCAATATGCTCGCCCTATTGGTCCCGTGTGCAGTCGTGCACTTTTGGAAGTGCTACAGCCCTTATTGCACGTACATGTGCATGTTTGGGCCTTCATTTTGTCGGAGCGCACTCGGAGGGATCATTTTAAAATCCTTACTTTGTCCCCCACATCCCAAAATACAAAAATTTGCTCTAGTAAGAGAAGCTCTCAAGATCCTAACTTTCCCAAGGTCCCTTCACCATCTAAGGTAAGTTCTAATGATAATTATAAGTTAAATTTCAATACTTCAACACCTTATTAACAAGGGTAAACCCTTAAAATTATTAGATATTTTATTGGGACATCATTATTGAGAAAAGAAACTCTAGAACTAAAATGCAAGAGAATTGAACATAAAAAAAGTAATATCTTCACCCTCTACTTGATTATCGTATTGGATTTATGATTATAGACTCTAGTTTATGGGATATGAGTTGATGGGTTTGACAGAAAAGTATGTACAATTATAGATTTGGGTTGTTGAATGTTTATTGTTGATTATTGGTTAAAGGTGTTGTTTAACTTATGGATGATGAAGAATGGTGTTGATTATAATAATTTGAGTTTTTAAAATTTATCTAGGAGCAAGAGAATGGGTTGCTGGGTGTAAAAACACCATTCATAAGGGCTATTAAACTTTATACCCACCAAGTATTTGATAAAATGCTTAAGTAACCAAAACATAAGTATTATTACTAATATGGAATCCTTTTTACTTGTATTATTATAGATTGAAGTTGAAAGGGTTGATAAGCATTGTATTTCTCTCAAGAGCAGAAAGTTAAGGTATGTGAGGCTAACTCTCTATGTTTGGGAATGTTAATGATTGTCCTTACAGTATGTTTCTTTTACAATGTTACGAATTACCTCAGAAATATAGTTAATCTTAGTTCCTTGAATACTTGCAGAACTTCTATTCTCTTGCTTCATAACTCGTTCATGACTTTCATTCTTAACATAGTGACCTCAGCGCATAATTAATATACACTTGAGTTTGATGCCCATGAGTCTCAGTCTAGATTACTCAGAACACCATAAACAATTTAAGTTTCAGTTTTCATAATCAGTTCAAGAATACATGTCTCAGTATAGTCCTATTCAGTATTCTGGTATCATGTAACTCAATATGATTGGGTATTTCAGCATCACATATGGCAGTATGATTCTCAATTCCTGAATTTAAATGTTTGAATGTTGAACCCCTATATTTGGGCCTGAGATTGTAGTTTATGTTTTATGCATATTTGGGCCCGAGGCCGTAGTTTATGCTTTATGCATCTTTGGGCTTGAGATCGTAGTTATGTACACGTATTCTTGAGCCTGAGTCCATAGCTTGTGCACATATATATTGCGCCCGAGGACGTAGTTTATTCAGATAAACAGACGGTTCATTATTCAGAAGAGGGAGTATTCATATCCTTACTTCCTTTGTTCAGTTCAGTTACCAGTTATCCGTTATGATTTCAGTTATCAGTTATCATTTGTTTAGTACAGCTGTGCATATCCTGCTATGTCTCCCAAGTCACCTCCTCGATCAGCTGACCCCTCCACTGAACCTTTATTGATGTAATGCTTTTTGACCTCAGCTTTCGAACCTGCCTGTTCAATATAACCACTGGCTCCTCAACATAAGATAGATCCTTGTCCAACCAGTCTGAGCTAAAATTCAACACATGAGACGAATAACCGTGATACCTCCGGAGCATCAAAACATGAAATACCGGATGAATTCCTGCTAAGCTGGGAGGTAGGGCAAGCTCATAAGCTGTTACGACCCCAACCCCGGTTGTGATGGCGCCGAACACACTACTAGGCAAGCCCGACCAATTTAACAATCATAACCATTTTTATACAGTTCATGATTTAATTAACACAGATAAATTACTAAGTCATAATACTGGAAATATGGAATGGAGTTAAAACATGAGAAATCCGAAATAACAATACTACTACACAGCCCGAAGAATCCTGTGTCACAAGTCTAAACCTCTAATATATGAATATCAACCTACTACATATCGTTCTAAGAAGTGCGGAATAAAGCAATAAGATAAAGGGAAGATCAGGACTGCGGACGTCATGCAACTACCTCGATGCTCCCGGATATGTGCTGCTCAGCAGAGAAGTCCTCACTCAGACTCAGATGCACCTGGATCTGCATGCAATGTGCAGGGAGTAATGTGAATACTCCGACCCAGTAAGTAATAAACATAAATAAAGGCTGAGAAAAAGAATTCCTGAATAGCACAATGTGAGCAATAAATTCAGCAATTTAATCCAAGTGGTGTAAAGTCAGTAAACCAATGAAAACTTTATGGAAATGCTACAACATATAAGTAATTAAATGACAGTCAGATAAGAAATGCAACACATAGTACGGTACTCTCTAGCACCCGCTGCGACGTGCAGCCCGCTCCATTTATTTATCGTCGACGGCGCTCACTGGGGGTGTGCATACTCCAAGAGGGCCCCTTACGGCCCAAGCGCAATATCACTCCATCTTATGGCATCAACTAGGCCCTCGGCCTCATATCAATATCAATATAATACTGCTGTGGCGCGCAGCCCGATTCCATACTCAGTCCAGAATCACATAAGCCTCTCGGGCAATAGTAAAATAATAGTTCTCAGCCCAAAACATTGTTAGAAAAGTCATTTAAGTTTCGATTTTGAGTAAAAGTGACTGAGTTTGCAAAATAGTATTACGCAATAGGACTGAGTTCAAATAATATGCCCAAGTAGTGAGGAAAACAGTAATAGCAATTCCTGAAGGGTTCAAATAGTTGGCACGAAACCCAATTATGACAATTTATCCAAATAATAATATTATCAAATAGGCGTCAATCAATGTAGTAGTAATTTCATCGAGCGGGATGGACCAAGTCACAATCCCCAACGGTGCTCTACCCCACACCCGTTACCCGGTGTGCAAGACACCTAAATATAGCACTACAATGTGCAAATCCGGGGTTTCAAACCCTCAGGACATCATTTACATCTATTACTCACCTCAAGCCAGACAAACTCTAGCTCGCTATGCCCTTGCCTCCCAAATCGGCCTCCTCGCGCGTCAAATCTGACCAGAACCATAACGAATACGTCACAATATGCCAAAGGAAGAATACCCAATCGAAAACAATAAAAAAATATTAAAGAATCCCGAAATTGACAAAACCCGAGCCCCGACCCACTTCTCGAAACTAAAAAATTATTACACCAACGGGTTCCTTATTTTGCAACGAGTCTATACATATAAAGAACACCAAAATCGGGGTCCATATGGCCCCTCTAATCCCAATTTTTGCTCTCTTAAGCTCAAGCTCTAAATCACCATTTTTGTCCATTAATTTCTTAAGTTTTCAGCCCTAATCCATGTATTTGCACCATAAAATCGTGTTTTAAGTCCAAGAATCCTTACCTTATCGAAGCTCCTTGAAAACCCTCTTCAAAATCTTTCACAATACTCCAAGTCCGAAGTTAGAATGAGAAACCCTTCAAAAATTTGCGTAGTTGAACTTTAATATTTCTGACCAGGTGAAACCGCTTTTGCGGTCAATTCTCGCTTCTATGACTTACGCTCCTGCGGTCAACATTCCGCTTCTGCAGAAATCCACTAAAGTCTAGAACTGCTTCTGTGGTCAAAATCCCACATCTGCGGCTTTTGCTTTTGCGGACCAAGATTCGCTAATGTAGAAATTCTCTAAGGGCAAGACTTCGTTTCTACGATACCAGTGCCGCATCTGCAATACCGCAGATACGGCTCCTCGTTCACTTCTACGGAAACAGCTCCCCAAGCCAAGTTTTGCACCTGCGACCTCCCCTTCCTCATCCGCGAGACCGCTTTTGCTGCCCCAAATTCGCAGAAGCGAAAATACCAGAAGCAACAGCAAATTTCCAATTTCACAAGTCCAAAACTTCCCGTTAGCCATCCGAAATCACCCCGAGGCCCTCGAGACCTCAACCAAAACCTCCTATAACATCATTCAAACTTGTTCCAATCATTAAAACACCTCAAACAACACCAAAACCATCATATTAAATTGAATTCAAGCCTAAGTTCTTCTAAAACTTCCAAAACACCCATTCGATCAAAAACCCAACCAAATCACCTCCGAATGACTTGAAGTTTTACACACACATCCCAAATCATTTAACGAAGCTACAGCAACTCTCGGAATTCCATTCCGACCCTGGGATCAAAATCTCACCTATCAACTGGAATTCGCCAAAATACTAACTTCGCCAATTCAAGCCTAATTCTATACCGGACCTCCAAAATCACTTCCGATCATACTCATAAGTCACAAATTATTCCCCGAAGCTAACCGAACCATCAAAATTCACATCTGATTCCTCTAACTCCTAGGCCAACATCCGGTTAACTTTTTCAAACTAAGCTTTCCTTAAAGAGACTAAGTGTCTTATTTCCTTCAAAAATGAATCTAAACCAACTGGATCACATAAGACACTGATAATGAAGCATAAAGAAGCAGAAAATGGGGAAAACGGGGCGGTAATTCATGAGACGACGGGTCGGGTTGTCACATAAACAAAGTCCCTAACATGCCACAGCACCTCAAAGGGACCAATAAACCTTGGGTACAACTTGCCCCTCTTTCCAAATCTCATAACGCCATTCATAGGTGAAACGCGACGCAAGACCCACTCTCCCACCATAAATGAAACATCGCGTACCTTCTGGATCGCTAACCAAGTAGCCTGAATCAACTTAACCTTCTCCAAAGTGTCCCAAACCAAGTATGTGCCCAATAATCTAGCCACACCCGATTCGAATACAAATAATTGATTGAAAAACAAGGTAGGGGGCCTATCCTGAATCAACTTAAACACAAATAAGTTATTGAAAGACAAGGTGGGGGGTCCTAAATTTTTTAGCTTAAAGGATCACCACGTGCAACATAAATAATACTTCATAACTCCTTCAAAATAGGGTGTTACTCATATTATTTAGTGGTCACAGACTATCATCTCTTGCTACCTGATTACTATCTTTAAGTTGTTACATAAAGCACATTAGTTAATTCTAAACTGTGCCTTATGCGTGCACTACTCCTCCTATGCCTATGGTCTAAGAGGCTTTGGACCTCTATTTAGGTAGTTCTAGACTTCAACTTAGGCTGCTCAAAATGATAAAACTAATTAACATGCAAAACAAGTTGGAATTCATACAAAAGCAGTTAAGGGCTAAAGGTAGACTCTACACTTTGATAACGAATGCACGTAGATATCATATAAGCATGATCTCTAAGTGATTCTAGATTTTAATGGGCAGATAGTTTCATAAATAGAAGTGAATTTCTTAATACGGTCTCTAAAAGCCTATGCAGTTGCCTACTGATTATACGTAGAAGAGATTAAGCCTATAGGCATGATATCTAGGTGATTTACACAGTAACTAACAATGGTAATTAGTCGAGTCCTATAGGCATTGTTTCTAATAATGATAATTAGCATAGCGTTGAAATTTTGACATTAGCGCTTGAAAGAAACGAGCAGGATAAAAATGAAGACTGATTTTAGACCCTATAGGCAGGATTTCTATAGTCATGATTGAGATTGATTTTAGATCCTATAGGCATGGTATCTCAATTGCAGATTAGGTAGCATGTAAATTAACAGAATCCTATACAGTCTAATGCATATTCACATTGAGATATTAGTCATTTAATATCCTATATCCATGGTTTCTAATAGGTAAAAGCAGCATTTGAGCAAAGTAGATAACCTATAGGTAGGATTTCTAATGCATAGTAACATATTTGAGCATAATAACACATTTGATCAAAGTAGAGCACCTATAGGCAGGATCACTACCCATTTTAATGCAAGTATTAAGACAAGCCCCATTTTTCCAATTCACTAATATCGCAGTTGTTATTATAACATTATTACAAACCCAAATGAATGGCATAAATTACATAAATAAATAACTATAGTGAGCCTATAGCAGGCCCAAAAATACACTCAGCCAAGCCAGGCCTTCATTCCCATGGTTCACAACAGCCCAAAAATTACATCTTCATTGACATAAGGTAGCTAGAAACCAATTGATTCACCCACTAGGTAGAAAACACAGTTGAGCATATAAAACCAAGATCTTAGTGTGTTAGAGTTCCCAAGGGCTTCAAGAACATAGAGCAATGCTCACACTAAGGAAGCTGATAAAAGTAATTCAGAGAATGACTAGGGACCAAGTCCTAGTGTGTTAGAGTTCATAAGGGTCTCAATTGAAGCCCGAGAAGTGCTCACACTAGAGAGGTCAAAGGATAGAACCTAAATAGCCTTGGCTTTCAGCTGGCTAAGAATAAGAACTCAAAGAGACCAAGCAGTAAGGGAATAGACTAGTTAAGGGACAGCACTGAGGGACACAAACAGATTCAAGTTGAGCACATATAACAGGTAATAGAACATGCTTAGGTTTTAAAAACAGAATTAACAAAGTTTCAGAAAAATAAGTTCAACACATAATGCATATATTAACAAGACAGGTTTTCAAGATTGATATACACAGTCTCATAGTAAAAAAAAGGTTCAGATTATGTTATGTGTAGATGCGAGTGTCATAAGAAAGGATAATATCAATTGGCAACAGAACTTAACAGAATGAGAACAAATTAAGGAAAGTACTGGGAAGACATGGTAGAAGAATACAGGATCAAACATGTTGCATATCATCATAGCAAGCTCAAAGACAAACTTATGCTAGTTACTTAGTGAATACATTCATGGTTAGTCAATTAATCCATAAAAGGGGATATGAAAGCATGTTCAAATAATTGGGTAATAGCCAATTTAAACACTAAAGAGATAGCTAAAGTGCAAAGGTTCTAAACATCAGTAATACATACGCTAGGCAGACTTAAAGAGAACTTAATTAACTCGGGTCTAAGCATGTCTCAAACTACAAACGTAATAATTTAGATTAGAAAGGCCTAAAATTGAAGTAAGACAGTCGAAATTGCATACGAGAACAGGACAAAAAACACATTAAGATATGAACTTCAGAAGTGAAAACATATGCAAGTTACAGACACATAGGAACGAAATTGCAAAGGGTTCAGTAACTCAAAAGTTAAGTGAAAAAACAAGAAAGAGCAAAGTCTACAGTAGCAAGAACCCAAAATTTCTTGACTTGCCTTCCAGCCGGCCAAGAATCAGAATATAGAACAAGAGTATATGAGAACAAAGAGTAGCAAGTTCAGTTTTTAATAATTTTCTTAATGATTTCCAGTCTGTTTCAAGGGGAATGGGGAGGGGTCTATATAGCAATAGAAATTGAACACCCAAACAAGAAAAATCATTGGTCAAAAACTAGAAAGGAAAGAACATCACATGCAATCAAAATCGGTAAGAAAAAGAGAAAAATTTCAAAACCCTAATGTTAGGGAAAGTACACAAATCGACAGATTAAAAAAATAAAAAATCAAGCGTTGCATAGAATAAGATGAATATAGACAGAAATTTTGCATAAAATCAAAGAATCGAACCAGTTTTGGTTTGATCTAAAAGAGATCTGAAACCCTAATTTTAGGGTAAGTAAGAATCAATAAAGATACACAAAAATCCATGCCCATAATAAAATAAGAATGAACTAGATGGAACAGAAAAGGCCATGAATTTGAAATGATTTTGGTTCGACTCTTATGAGATCCGCTTGCTATGTTTAGTCAAGCGGTATAGAAAAGGATCCAGTACCAGGGGTGGTCAGATATGACAAGAATCATCCATGGAATCCCATGTTAGGTGGGATTAGGAGAGGGATTTGGGGAGAAATATGGTTAGGGTTTGAGAGATGAGAGGTGAGAGGATTCAAGGGCGGCGGACGAGTGAAAATAATTTAGGGTTAGGGGTTTGGGTATAATTAAAAGGGAGGGTGTATTGTGGGCCGATGATCTCAAAGATCAACGGCCATGATTTAAAAGAGATTTTTGGGTCGGGTAGGTTTAGTTGATTGGATGGTGTTATTTGGTTCGGGTGGGGTATTTTGGGCTAGTGTATTAGGTGATTAGGTTGGGGGTTGGTCCAAAAATAGGTAAAATTTAGGTTAGTTTTTAAATACCAAATATTTAGTAAATAATATTTTATAAAAGTAATTAATAAATAATAAAATTATCATTTGTGAACTAAAATAATTAAAAATAATTACTTAATATTATAAAAATATAAAAAAGTTATTTTTTTCCTACATAATATAACTACACATTAATATGGGCTATTATTTCAAAAAATGTGCAACTAGCCCTAAAAATGTAAATGTAATTATAAAAAATGAACTTAAAATAATTAAAACCTAATGTTGGTATAAACGATAAGTTTAGATGATTAACTATCCTAAAATAACTTTGTGGATAATTATTGGATATTTGTATATAATAAAATATAGGAATAAATTGGTTTAAAGTCTTTAAAAAAATATGAACATATATATATATATATATATATATATATATATATATATATATATATATATACGCGGGA